>CAKKNJ020000033.1:12500-17983 GCA_918808275.2 Dolichovespula sylvestris | reverse complement strand
AAGCGTACGACTGATCATCTTAACGCGTAAGACGTCGAATCGCGAGTATATAAATATCTACCTTATTAATGTCCCGCATGAAATAACACCGACGAGTACGTACAGTTAAAAATGTTATATATATATATATATAACGAAGTGTAATTCAAGAGACTTAACATTAAAGCAATAAATGAAAGAACGACAGCAGGCACACAGGACGAACGTGAATTTTTTGAACCACGTGATTGAAAGAAAAAAAAATAAAATAAAAAAAAACAGTACAAAAAAGGAAAAAATGTTAAAAATTATTATTGTTTTATATTTGTTTTCCGTTTGATTCTATTGACGAAGCGAGACGAAAGAATCACAAAGGAGAACTTAAGAAGGAGACATAGAGAAGAGGATGAAGAAGAAAATAAAATAAAATAAAATATACTAAATAAATAAATAAATAAATGAATGAATGAATGAATGAATGAATGATTGAGTGAATAACCATTGAGGACGTGTCGATTGATTATCATTCAAATTAATTATTAATTAATAATACGATTGTAGAATCGATTAAATAATTGTTATAATTGTTACTGGGAGCAATGGTTATAGGCATAGAATAAATAAAAAAGGTAGGCGTAAAGATCAGGGCGGTAGAATGGAAAGGGATGGCGACAAAAAAGAGAATAGAAATAATAATAATAAAGAAAAAACAATAATAGAAGGGAGACAAAAAATTAACGAAAAAATAAAAAAAAAGAAAGAAAAAGAGAGAGAGAGAGACGACGAGACAAGAAGAAATTCCGTAGCGCGGAAGTCAATGGCCGGGATTAACATACCAAAACGATCTCATTTCGATTTAATAAAACGCAATTTTCGAATATTAATATGTACTACCTACGATTGGCCGTAGCTGTGTTAACGCTTTGACGCTCGAGCAACGAACGAGAAAGACCGGCCCCGTCCCCATCCCCGTCCCTCGTCGCGCCCATTTCTACTTTTTTTGTTTTTTTATTTTATTTCATTTTATTTTTATTTCTTCTTTCCCGCTCGATAACTTCATCGCGTTATCGCTTTTTATTCTTTCACAAACGATGAATTTGACGCGGCGAAGAAACCGAGATTATATTTGAGGCTTCTTAACTCGCTCGAGCCGTCAATGCTTCCCCAGCCTAATCGTACAATGCAAAGACATTATTATTATTATTATTATTATTATTATTATTATTATTATTATATTGTTTCTATTATAATATTAATATCATAATTATTATTGTTTTTAATATTATCGTCACACTATTACGTCATACGACCGGTTATATCACCGTCATTGTCATCAATTTTAACGCAATAATATTATATATATATATATATATATATATATATATATATATATATATATTATCAAAGCGTCAATGAGATACGGAAGCCGTTCGTCATTCGTTCGTGCGAATTATAAACGACTTCACATACTTGATAGCAAATTCATGAAAAAAAAAAGTATCGTGGACTTAAGCACATACATACATACATACATACATACATAAATACATGCATATACACACAAACGTGCACGCACGAAAAGGATTAAGAGAGTATCGAGAGAGAGTATCGAGAGAGAGAGAGAGAGAGATAGAGAAAATGTTTTTTAGTCTAAAACGAAAATTAGCTTAAAATGAAACCTTCGCGTCCATATTTGCCAAATATGATTTTTTCACGTCACCTATTTAAAGTTTATTTTAATTTTAATTTTAATTTTTATTCTCCTCGTTAGAACGATTTTTACTTTTTAATTTCTGTTCATCTTCACTTTAAAATTGACGATTGAAAATTCTTCTTTCATTCTTTCTTTCTTTCTTTCTTTCATTCCTTATTCTCGCGGAAACGTAAAATTCTTCTTTATCGCGAGACTTTTTCTTTTCTTTTTTTTTTTTTTCCTTTGCAAATAACTTTCTTGACACATTAATCCTCGTACTCCATGCGCGAATCTATGTTCTTCTTGCTATCAATTTCTCGTAATAGTCTTTATCCCTTTTCTCATAATACTCGACTATAGATTTATATATTCAGCTATAGATATTATATCTAGATAGATATATATATAAATATATGTAATATATTTATATAATCACAAAAACACGTACATATATAATATGTATATATATATATATATATATATATATATATATATATATATATATATATATAGGCTTCCGGTTCCGGTGAGAGAGTGAGTGGCAGGTGTGAGTGAGTGTGTTCAAAATTTTGGGGAAAAAGGAGGTAAAAGAGGAAAGTGGAACTAGGGAATTGTTGTAGTGAGGGTGAGGGAATAGGGGCGGTGTAGTGGTGTATAAGGGAAAGCGGCGGGAAGTGGTTGTTAGTGGGAAATAGACGGGAAAAGATTAAAGAGGTTAGGTTTAGAAAAGATAATCGGCGGGGTGAGGGCAGGGTGAGGTTGGAGTCTACAGCAACTGAAGAGAGCTATCGAGTGTGGAGGCGGGAAAGGAGTGGCGCTGTGGTCGCAAAGGACAGAGGAAAAGCGCGATCGGTTACGTAGTCGGGAAAGGAGGCAAGACGGGAGGAATATGGAGGAGATGGATGGGGTAGGGATGGCGGTAGAGTGTGAGGAGAGAGTAGGTACAGAAAGAAAAAGTGGGCCGGAGGAGGGAAAAAGGAAGGTGGAAAGACCAAGAAAGGTGGAGGAGCTAAAGAAAGAGAGGAGAGGTAGCACGGGAAGCTTGAATGAGTTTTTAAAAAGGAAGAGGAAGGGGCAGGGAGAGGTAGAAATGGAAAGGGGCGAGAGAGGGGTCTTGAAAAGGAATAGGAAAGTAGGGCGGTCGCGGGAGGAAGGAGGGGAACAAGAGATAGAGGGATGGGGCATGATAATGGAGGAAGAATTAAGAAAGGTGAGAGAAAGATTTGAGAAGGAGATGGAAAGGTTGAGGTTGGAAATGATGGAGGAACGAAGGGAATGGAGAGAGGAGAAGAGGAGAATGATGGAGAGGATAGAGAGGCTAGAAAAGAGGGAAAGTAATCGGGAAGGGGGAAGAGGAGATGAAAGTAAGGGGAGTGGTGGGGACGGGGGAAAGGAGGAGAAGGGCCGCAAAGAGCAGGAAGGAGAGGTAGCGAAGAAGATAAATAGTATAGGGAGAAAGCTGGAGATGAAGGAAAGGGAGGAGAGGAGGAATAATATAGTGATACGAAATTTAGAGGGTGGGGAAGGGGAGCTGGGAGAGAAGGTGAGGGGGGTGATGAGGGATATTGGGGTGGAAGCGTCGATAGAATGGGTTAGGAAGGTAGGAAGAAAGGGGATGGTGGGAGAGGGGATGGTGGTAGCGAGACTGGGGAGCAGGGAGCAGAAAAGGCAGGTAATGCAAAAAAGGAGAGGTCTTTGTGGGAGGGAGGTAAGAATAGAAGATGATCTGACGTGGGAGGAAAGGAGGATGAAGTGGAGGTTAGAAAGAATTGCGGATGAGGAAAGAAGGAGGGGAAGTAGGGTGTGGATTGGATATGGGAAGATAAGGATAGACGGTAAGTGGTGGAAGTGGGACGAGGAGGAAGGGAGTCTAAAGGATTGGAAGGGGGTGACAAGGAAGGAAGCGACGGGAAAGGGGGAAGGTATACGGGTGGGGGGAAGGGAGAGAGGATAGAGGGAGATGGGGTAAAGGAGAAAGGAAAAGAGGGGAGGAGGCAAAAGGTGAGGGAAAGGGGGAAGGTTAAGGTGAGGGGAGTCGAGGAGGGTGAGGCGCAGGTAAGTAGGAAGGCAGGAGAACGGGAAGGAAGATGGAAAGCAGGATTCTGGAACGTGGCTGGGATAAGAAACAAGGGGATCAAGTTCTGGGAGGAAATAAGGAAGTGGGAAGTGATAGTGTTGGTAGAAACGTGGGTGGACGAGAGGGGATGGGACAGAGTGAGAGGAAGGTTGCCGAAGGGTTATAGGTGGGAGAAACAGCTGGCGAAGAGAAAGAATAGAAAGGGGAGACCAATGGGAGGGATTCTGATAGGGGTCAAAGAGGAGAGTGATGTGACGGTGATGTCGGTGGCAGAGGAAAGAGAAGAAGGGGTGTTGGCAGTAGAGGTAAGGAGGGGCGAAGAGAAGTGGAGAATAGTGGGGTTATATGTGAAGGGAGATACAGAGAGAAAGCTGGAATACTTGAAGGAGTGGATGGAGGAACAGAAGGAAGAACAATGGACGCTGATAGGGGGGGGGGGACTTTAATGCAAGGACAGGGGCACTAGGGGGAGGAAGGTGGGGAGGGGAGGAGGGGGGAAGAAGGTCGAAAGATGGTAAGGTTAATGGGGAGGGGAGAAAGTTGGTGGAGGGAATTGAAAAAGTGGGATGGAGCATTCTGAATGGGGATATAGAAGGGGATAGGGAAGGGGAGTTCACGTATACCGGTGGGAGAGGGCAGTCAGTGATAGATTACATAATATGGGAGGTGAGGGTTAGGGAAAGGGTGGTAAGGATGGAGGTGGGGGAGAGCGTGGAATCCGACCATCACCCACTGGTAGTGTCGCTGGATGGAAAGGGAAAGAGAACAGGAAAAGCAGAAGGGATAAAGGGGGGCGAGAAGATTGGAAATGGTCGGAGAGAGGTGGGGAAAGGATTAGAGAAAGGATAGAGTGGGAATGTAGTGGGGATAGGGGAGTAGAGGAAGAATTGGGGAGGAAAGTAAGGCAGATAGGGACGGAGTTAAGAGAGGGGGCAAAGGAGAGTAAGGGAAAGGAAAGGAAAGGCTGGTGGGATGAAGAATGTGAAGAGAAGAGGAGAGAGGCAAGGAGAAGGTTGAGGAAGTGGAGAAAGGGAGGGGAGGGAGGGGAAGGTTACAGGGAAGCGAGAGCGGAGTACAAGCGGATATGCAGGGAAAAGAAGGAAAGGGAGAACGAGAGATGGGTGAAGGAGGCGCAAGAGGCGAGGACAGAAAAAGAGGTGTGGAGAATAGTAAACAGGGAAAGGAAAAGGGGGAAAAGGGGGTGAAGGAAGGAATAGAGCTGAAAGAATGGAGGGAGTATTTCATAAGGTTGCTAGGAGGGGTGGAGGGGAGAGTGTTAATAGGGAGCGAGGAGGGGATGGGAGAGAATGAGGAGCCAGAGATAAATAGGGAAGAAGTGACGAGGGCGATAGGTATATTGAAAGAGGGGAAAGCTGCGGGGGAGGATGGAGTGTCCAGCGAAGTATGGAAATATGGTGGGGAGAGGGTGGCAGAGTGGGTATGGGGGGTATGTGGTAGAGTGTGGAGAGGAGAGGGGTGGCCAGAGGGGTGGAAGGAAGGGGTTATAACGCCAATTGTGAAAAAGGGGGCGGGAGATAGAGTGGAAGAGTATAGAGGGGTTACGCTAATGCCGACGATATACAAGGTATATGTGGGGGTGTTAACGGAAAGGTTAAGAGAGGAGGTAGAGAGGAAGGGGATGGTACCACCGAGTCAAACAGGGTTCAGAAAGGGAATGGGAGTGATGGACAATATTTACGTAATAAATTATTTAGTGAATAGGCAGCTGGAAAG
>CAKKNJ020000033.1:7500-10000 GCA_918808275.2 Dolichovespula sylvestris | reverse complement strand
TATTATTATTATTATTATTATTATTATTATTATTATTATTATTATTATTACTACTTGTTTAATTTTTTTTTGTTTCTTTGGCATTTAAACCGAACTTCCGTCAACCCTGACCACCCAAAGACCCACCCGAGGTCGAGTCCAACGTTTTTCACGGCCAAAACTTGCCTATTTTCTAGTTTCTAAGCCGTACTACTATTGTAAATCGTATTCTAATTAATAAGGTAAAATCAATGAAGCCACGAAGTAACGACGAGGAAACGGATTATCTATCGCTCATACGTACTCTTCTTTTGTACGCTGCGCGATTCACTCGGATTGTACTAACAAGAAGACGGCATATATATAGGTATCATACATGCATAAATACATACATACATGCATAAATACATAAATATATACATCATACATACATACATACATACTTAGACATATAAACATATACGTATAGACATAAAAGAAAGAAAGAAAGAAAGAAAGGAAAAAAAGTAAAGATAAGAAAAAAAAAATAAATAAATAAAACAAAAATACGCGAATAAAATCGCGTCGAACGATATCGAAACGTTTCCACCCAGCTTAGCATTAAGAGGAATGACGTTCGTGTGACAGAACAATAAAAATAGAGAGAGAGAGAGAGAGAGAGAGAGAGAGAGAGAGAGAGAGAGAGAGATGATGATGATGATGATGATGATGATGATGATGATGATCGATCGATCGATCGGTTAAATACATCATTTTTGCGCAATACATAATCGACCGTCTGATGAAGAAAAGATTTTGTAAACGTGGTTGGCTATCGTCATTTAATTTATATCAGGAAAAGCATGATGATACGACAGAGATAGATAGATAGGGTTAGAGAAAGGAGGGGAGGAGAGAGAGAGACAGTGTGTGAGAAATAGAGAGAAGGGAGAAATAATGAAAAACAATGTGTGTGTGATTGAGCTTTCGACGATCGACCTTGTAAATCAATTATTACCGGAGATAACTATCATTACCGTTCGTCTAAAGATTTCTAGGCTTGCTAAGCAGGTGCGAATCATATTACGATAGCGATTAATCAATCCTTTCTTGGCCGCGAACCAAAGTAATGGTTGGACGGTATAATGTAGTATATATGAATTAATATTATTTGACGATTAATTCAAATAAGTGCTAAAATGAAAGAATGTATAAGTGGCAATTTCGATAAAAAACAAACAAAAAAAAAACCTTTGTCCCTTTTCCCGGTCCCAATACTATTATCAACCTCCGTCATATATAATCCATCTCTAAAGTAGTAATGGAAAAATAATTATAAATGTAATACTCTCAATCAAGTTCTTAGAATTAAGAAGAAAAACAATACTTTTTACGTTGTTACACGTGTAATCAACAATTCCTCCCGATCGTTCATTTTAAACGACGTTTCGAAACTTTTATTCCGATTAATTATCCCCCCCCCCCCCCCGCCCAAATACTTAAACGAGCTTTGCTTTACTTTGCTCTGCAAATAAAATAAACGCGGTTGAAATAGCATTCTCTATTTGAATTTTATTCTTTTTCGTGAGTCCTTCAAAAATTAATCGTGTATTAACGTCAATGAAATAGGTTCGTTTAAAATTATCAACGATCAACTAACCTCTCCGATTAATTTATTTCACTAAACTCTACGAAATGTGATCTACAATCTTAGTAATGTAGTTTTCTGCGCGAATATTATTACCGACGTGGCATTTACACTCTACAGGTTTTTGTTCCGACCGTCAGTAATAGTTTACCTTATCTACGAAATCTACATTACCATCATTAGTAATTTTTCTGCATTATATGAAACTATTTAAAAGTCCTACAAACACTTTTCGATACAGTCTTGAGTTTACAAAAAATAAATTGCAAATTTGTTACATATATATATATATAACAAATATGTAATAAATAACTAATCTACTAATTAGTGTTGAGTATAGTACTAAATCTTTTCAGGTTAAGGTCAATCAAACACATTATCCTTATAGAATACACTACCAACGAATGAGAAGCTATCTAATGAATATTATTCATAATTGATTACAATCAGTATTTAAACAATGTTCAAATGTCGCATCAGAAATTGATCGACGCTGATCGCTACAGACGTAAAAACTTGATGCAAATCATAAGAATTACATCCATATGAAATTTTTTACCGCTATAGGTTATATCTTGTAGTCGAAAAATGTAGAGGGGAATAGTCAACCTACTTGATCGATGGATTTCTTTTCTTGGTCTTTTAAAATTTTACAACAATGTACGAATTCTTTATAATCAAATGTTTTTTATCACGCACAGTTCAAGAGAAAACGAGTTTTTTTTTTTTAACGGATTTTGTATGCTGCACGAGTTGCTCGTGTCTTTTATTTGATGTATTCCCATTGGTCGCTTCACCGTCGCGTTGTTGGTCACTTTCCAATGTCACCACTTTCCATTGGCCGCTTGGACGTATATACGTAACGCTCCGTTACATTTCTTAAAAAAAATAAAT
>CAKKNJ020000032.1:0-34937 GCA_918808275.2 Dolichovespula sylvestris | reverse complement strand
GTATATTTAGAGATTATGAAAGTGACCTAAATTATATTTATATATAGTTTTCTTCATTTTTTCGCATATTACTATAATGTGGAATAATGTAATATAAAAAATAAGTAAGAAATTATTGATTTTATCTGATTCACGTCATTACCATGATAATGATACATTCATTTATATACTTAGATATACCTTATATACACGCAACGTTTATATATGTCTATAAATATATTGAAAATATATCTTGAAGATATTGTAGAAGTTCTTTTTTTCGTTCATTAATTCTTTATTCCATATAGCAACAATATTGTATTGTTGTATTAACAATAGTGTTATCAGCCATTACAAGTGATCATCTTTTTTCTAATTCAATTCATATGTGTACCTCTGTCTCTCTCTCTCTCTCTCTCACTCTCACTCTCTCTGTCTATTTATCTATTTATCTATCTATCTATCTATCTATCTATCCATCCATCCATCTATCTATCCATCTATTTATCTATCTATCTATCTATCTCCAACAATAAAAAAATATTTAACAAACAACAAATTATGAAAAGCGATCGGATCGTTAACGATATCAACGATCGAGAGATCGAAAGAGACGTTGGCTGAGAGGGATTAGATAAACATTAGTGTGTGCGTTAAGATAAGATGATACGAGTGTTGGAAAGTAAATGGTCGTTTTCTCGAATCCACCAACGAGCTGTTCCTTGTTGGGTCAATTACTCGTGCGTAGGTTTAAGTATGTTGATCGTGACCAAACGTCTTTCATAATTATGTATATGTCGATACATTTGTATGTGCTCGCGTTTGTGTGAATACATATGACATATGTGAATGAATAAGTCTAGTCTTCTCGCCATAAGGGAATATCAAATACCTCGACTCTCTCTCTCTCCTTTACCTTACCCCGAAAATTGGTAAACCGGATTTTTATCGAAGGAAAAAACCATGGAAGCGTGAATTTGATCGAGCAGCCATGTGTTTTTCTCGCCTATCGCGATCTTCAATATTAATCGATCGATGTGCATTAGGAATATTTCAAAATTATTCCTGTAAACAATTCTGAGTACAAATAAAACGTACTCGCAATTAATTATTAAACGTATCCACATTTGTTTATCTGTGTTAATCATACTCTACATACATACAAACGTAAGTTGCATAATCTGTTTAGTTCCATTACTTTAAAAGGGGGGGGGGAGATATTGAGCGCATACTTGTCAAATTATATTAAATATTAACATTGTCCACACAACCTACGTTTGATTATCTTCCATAACACACAACATGACTCAAGAAATGCAAATTCGCGTAAATCCTGCCGGAAAGTAATATGGTTCATTTATTGTTTTAACGTTAAACTAGCCAAGAGAAAAAATAACGATTTCCTTGTGACTTGTTTGTATTAGCTTGTATCTGTGAAATCGGAACACGTTTTTAAAGTTTCTAATCGATAATGCTTCTTCTGTATATGGGAATTGTAGGATAAAGTTAATTTATTAAACTGACAGAGAAGTTTCAAAGTGAACGAAATAATGAACAGAAAAAATAAATGAAAAAGAAACAGTGTTTAAGCGTCCTAATCATCGTACGTATCTTCTTGTTCGCTCGCTAATAACAACTGCTTTTGTCTTTCGTCTTGTGTGCTCGGCTTGCTCAGAACTGTCTATCTCTTTGTCAGACAAATCCCATCGAGTTGCACGCACAAACATCGACGCATCTTCATCACTCACTATATAAATATCTTCTGAATATCGTAAAAAGTGAATCAATTATTTTTTAACGTATTCAAATTGTTGTAATTTATAAATATTATTTTTATTTAAGCATAAAGATCAGTCTGTTTTTTAAAGCTGCAGTTTTCTTTCAAAGATCAAATTTTTCCATAAGACGTTCAGAAATGTCATAGATCGAGTTCTACGATATCATGATTGATCCATTGATTTTTCATAGTCCCAAGAACGATAGTAAATTGAGCCCTTTTTCGACATCTTAAGTAACCTAATTGGGACCACCGTGATCGTGACCGTTCATCAACCAATTGTAACGCGTCTCTGGCTGTGTAATTAACTCAATTTATTGCAGTTGTTCTCGTGAAATTGTAGAACGCTATCCGAGTGACATATTTTTCTGTTCCACCCACTTCGAAGTATTAGGTAACTAAACAGATTCGTGCAGTTTTTAAAATAAAAATTAAACATTCAAATATTTTTATAGAAGATTTTTTACGTTAAAATAATTATCTCCACAATCTACGATACTTTTTCAACGAAATACAAGTTCGTAAATTTCGTTTTTATAAATTATCGTATCTATAAAATTAAAAAATCTACCAATTTCTGTTTCAATTTTTGTTAAATTATCTATCTCGCATGTGATTACCTAGAAAAAGTGAGAATCGTAAAAATGCCGGGAAAATATGTTGGATGAATGTTATCCATTCTATAGCACAAATCTTTTCATGGGAACAACTTGCAGCATGAAAATCTTGCATTATCCTGTAACAGAATAACACTTTTTTTTTATATTAACTTAGTCTTGGCTATTTTTAATTAATAATCAAATAAATGATTTTTCAATTTGGTGCAAATGTAAAGGAATTGTTTCCTCACTGATTGCAATTATTTCGGAAAGTTCTTGACATATTACTTCCGAGTTAATTCCAATAACGGCATGTAATTCCTCGTCATACATATCGCAAGGTTGTCTTGAATGGGGAGGGGGGTGTAAATCTTCAAGTAATTTACGATCAGAAAGAAATTTTTTTAAATTGCTTTTGTGTGGTACATTCTTCTATTACATCTCATTTCTAAATAATAATACAATAAGTCAAATGAATCTAATTCGCCCAGTTTGAATATGAAAAAAAAAACTGAACTCAATATTCGACAAGTACATTAAATTATCTTTCAATAATGTCGGCAAATGAATTTCATGATTTTATAATAATTGACATGGAAAACTCTGCTATTTTAGCAAAACGATGAACGTTCAATTATTCACTTGTACCAATATATATACGATTGAAAAGAATAAACATAAACAACTAATATTTAACAATATAACATACAAATTAATCAACTTCATAAATTGATTTCTTACGCTCATATTTTCGCGTTAGAAACGTTTACTATAATCGCTTCTCATAATATATTGTCCAAGAATAATTCAGATAATAATTCGTTAACAAAAAGCTCTTGATTTATACAAAAGATCCTCTCGTCCCAAAACCTTTTTCACTCTTCCCAACGAAGAAGATTCGTTCCAGGTACGAAATGCACGCGCGAGCGCGAGATCCTTCTGGCGGCGAAATTAAAAGAACTCGATTTAATTTTAACTCGACCAACAAATCTTTCTCTTTTCCCCACTCTCCTCTCTCTCTCTCTCTCTCTCTCTCTTTCTTTTTTTCTCTCTTAGCTACCTTAAATGTGAAGGAAGCCAAGGCGATCTTACGCGGAGTATATCGTAGTTCCTCACGCGACCCTCTCTCTTACACACACACACACACGCGCGCGCGCATACACACACACAGAGGAATACACATACACCCACATACATCCACGAATATATATACATATATATATGCATATATGTAGGTGTGCACAGGAGGAGAGCTGACGCATACGAGGGTGCACGCATCGCAGTGAAACGCATTCGAAGCAGGGGGCCTCTACCGACACAGGCCTTCCTACGTCTTTCAGGGTATATTAGGATGATTCTCTCTCTCTCTTTCTCCCTTTTTCTTTTTCTCTCTTTTTTACACGCCTATGTTCTTCTATCACACATTCATACATATATGTATATATATATATATATATATATATATATATGCGTGTATATATATACACGTATAAGGATACATACATACGTTCACGATCAACTCTTTTTCTCACATACATAGAATGAAAGTGCTTTCGAATGCAGGAAGACGACGATGTACCTTCACGATCGTGTAGGTTGCCCTGTGGGAGTCCTCAAGGCTTTTTTTATCCCTTCTTCAAGGTGAGGACCGAATGCGTGAGCGAGCTTCTTATCTCTTGCATACAAATATATTAAACCAGAAAAAAGCAAGTAACCGAAAGATAATTCTGTGTCTCTCCCTCTCCTTCTCCCTCTTTCTCTTCCTCTTTCTTTCCCTTTTTCTTTTCTTTCTCTTTAAATGCTTATGTTGATGAACAATGGGTACTTATTTCCATTACATTGATCCTTTCGAAAGTAAATCCAATGATCAAAAACGATCCTTTACAGAACACAAATACACACTCGCACGCACACATTTATACATTGAATGGATAAAAGCAAGTTCGTGGTAGCACACTCACGCACGAGCACCTTCCGATCCAAAGTTACGCTTACGTTAGAGTGGGGGTAAGGGTTGAGGGTGTCACGTGGTGTTTCGTCCGGGTTAAGTTAGGTTAGGGGTCCCCACTCCTTCCTCGAAGCGACCGCCTCCAGAGGCCCCGGGGGCCCACGACCGCAAACGCTGCTCTTCTCGGCCCTGAGAGAAATAGAGAGAGAGAGAGAGAGAGAGAGAGAGAGAGAGAGAGAGAGAGAGAGAGAGAGAGAGAGAAAAGAAGAGGAGGAAGAGGAAGGACCGAGTGAGAGGGAGCTTTTAAGAGAGCGAGAGAGAAAGAGAAAGAGAGACAGAAAAAAGGGAAAAACGAACCGAAAACCCACACCCGAGGCAGGGACTCGCGAGGGTCCTCTTCGTGCTCTCAGTTCAAACCGAGCTTCCTTGGATACCGGTACTTCCATTTGGAGATATCGACAACGTTACAACGTGTCTCTTTCTCTTTCTTTTCTACTATTTTCTTTTTTTTCCTTATCTTTATTCACCTTCTTTCTATTCTATCTTCTTTTATTATTTTCCACTCCATAAATTCGTTCTCTTTTCATGCCGATTTTTTTACCAGCTCATGTGCACCACTAAACAATATCGGTTCGATCGAAAAGATGATACGTATATATGTATATATATATATATGTATACATAAAGTTTCATTCGAGAATCAAAGAGCGACCACGTGCTTCTCTACACGGTGAATACCATTACCGATCGTGACCGGTACGAGTTCTCAGTAATACGATGCTGTAATCGTTTCATCGCCTCAGTTTACGAAAACAAGAAAGAAAGACAGAAAAGGAGGAAAGGAGGGAAGAGTTTCGTTTGCTTTTTGTGAAGGTGACAACGAGAGAATTCAGCGGATTTTGTCGAAGAATTCGTTATTTCAGAAATAAACAAGAGTGAGAAATTCGAAGACCAAATGGTCGGCTATTGGTAAGTCGAATTTTTTCCTTCAAATTTACGTTTTTTCTTTTTTTTTTCTTACGTTAAGAACATAATGACATAGAAGAAGACTGACGAAACCTTTCTCGCGTTTATCGAATATTTATCCTCGTATCGCAAGTGTGTTTACCTTTCCGAGATGAGATATCGATTTGCTCTGTGTGTCAGTCCGTGTGTTTATGAGTGTCTCATGATCTTGACAATATAACAAAGAAGTATATAGTAAATGCGTTTTAAAATACGAGGCGAGGTATTCGAAGGTCCGAATTATTAATGGATAATTTGAAATAGATCGATGATGATCGAACAACGATTTTGCATCCTGTCCTTTGCCTTGATCGACTGGCCGAAGGATCTTGACTAGTCACTTTCGCTCTCTATATACTTGAAACAACACTGTGAACTCGAGCTCCTCAAAGAAACTGTCATTCGTCGACCATCATCGTTAGTGTCCTTTATTTTGTTTTTATCTTTGATGCGTTAAGCCGAAAAAGATCATGGTTTATCGCGATCTACAATTTTAGCCTAAGCTATCGATCTTGGCTAAGGTTTCGACAGCTATCAAGACCAGTTCTATTTGTTTTCTTTTTTTCCTTTTTTTTCTTCTAAACTTATGTTCCTGCGAGAAAGGTTTCCGAGACGTTCTTGCCGAGAAGTTCTTTAAAATTTACCAAAGACATGCAATTTAGGACTCTCATATATTTCATTCGATCGAAGATTTAAATAGTAATACCTACTGTTGAAATTTTATGATTGAAAATTAATTTCAATGATTAATTTAAAAGTATTCTTCGTCCTTCGGCATGAATCAGATATGAAATTCAAAGAAGGGAATGCCCTTGCCTTAATTAACGAAGATCGACAGCGACCACGACCCCCCTTTGCGATAAGCACGAGGAAGGAGAACTGCCATGGTCAAAAGTGACGGTGGTAAAGCCGAAGCAGAGAGTCGCGTTAAGTGGAACCGTATTATTTCTTTCTCTTCCTTTCTTGATAGCTATCTGACTCGTTAAGCAAGAAATTAATTAGTCAAATTTTTCTACGTCAGAATTGGAATCTTTGCGAAAAGATCTAGAAATCTTAGACGACGCGTGTAAAACTTTTAATCTATTTTTATATGATAAAAATATAGAAAATATTACAAATATATACATTCTAGTATACTATATTTACAAAATTGAAAACATTTAAAAACGACCTATTTCTATTTAATTCTTAATTCGCAATAAAAAAAAATTTCTGTTTCATAAATCATAAATCCTAAACTTTCCATCGTACGGTATATGTACACATAGGTGTATAAAAGGTTTTGTTTGAGTTTGTACAATCGCCATATACCATGTTTGTTCCGATTCGTTGTTACATTTCAAGGCAAAACGGCGAAACGCAACAGCATAGACGATCTAGTATTTCCCCTTGTCGAGAAAAAAACTAGGGGGTGAGAAAGTTTCGTTGACACCATCAGATTCACTATGGCGATGAGTAAGAAAAAGACGGATAGAGAAAAGAATAAAGAAAAAGAGAGGACGAGAGAGAGAGATGGGGTACTTGTAAGGTCCCATATACACATATACCAGCAACACGTAGATATCTTCTATGAGGTATTTTCCAAGTCCATGGGGGGGAGCAACGTTCATGGAGAATAATGCCCTAATGGTCCCAGGATGGGATTATCTCAGGTCAGATACCCTCAGAAAGGGAAGGAAAGCTCACCGAATCGAGTAGTAGTAGTAGTCTTCAGAATGTTCCATCCCGTCCCACGGTTCGTGATCTAACAACAATGTGACCCGCAGGATCTATCGAATAGGATTGCGCAAAAATCTATAGCTCTATATAGCTTCAGAATGCGTGGGAGGTTTTTCTTCCACTCTTCTTTACCCAAACGATTTCTTTCGTATTTCAACTTGGGAAAAAATGAGACTACTTTTGATATTCAACTTACGTAGACTGTTATATGAGTAATAATATTAACGTGCGTGTGACAGTATTTCCTGTTTTTTCTTATTCAAAAGTCACGTGTATGTCCTTTTTTCTTTTGATAATATTACTGAAAATAAGAAATGTGATTTAGGATGTTATCGTAGGGTGATATCATATAATGATTCAACATACTTCGGATTCGTGCGAATGTATTATATTCAACTAGTTCGTTAGTTATATATAACATTCGTAGATAAGTTAGCATTTTTAAAATTGAATATTCAACGATAGATAGATTTATTACTGAAAACTGATTACTTGGAAATTTTTCCTTTTTGAAACTTATGAGTTTATGATACTTTGGGCGTCTAATCTCTTGATTTAAAGAGAGAAAAAAAGGAAAACTTCAAATCTTTGAAATTAATATATTAATATAATTATAACCCATATACCATAAAATAGTATAAAAGACTATTTTCGCACAATGGATTTCTCAATAGCGAATAAATACACAAAACCCTTAGGTTACAAGTAAAAGATTTCTCTTTTTAAATTTTCTTAGGTTCATGCAGGTCTTAAAAATGTTTTTTAGCAAAGAAAGTAATAATCCAACATCCGATTCAACTCGTCTCTCGCAGAATCTACATAATGCTTGGTGTGTTCTCAAAATCAAATAGACCTATACTTCTTTTGAATCTGATCTGTACTTCTTTAGAATATGTCACTATCCTAGTGACATATATTCAACGAATTTTTCCAACAGTTCCGGACGGGAATTTTGAAGAGTCCAGTCGAATCAAAATAAAAAACGAAAATCGGGTAGAAGCTAGTCCTGCTCAGCGACCGTTGGATCAACGTACCCTAAGTCATTTCTCCATGGCCTGAACGTAATATTTTCTAAACAATGGAACTTACCGTTGAGGAACAAGAGAGCGAGAGAGAATGTTCGCAGGACGAAAGGTCCCGAATCAGGATACAGGAGGAACCGGTATTCCGAGGTAGGACCGTTGCTATGAGTCCTACTTCCTTCTGATGGATACGAGTAGGATAACGGACCAACACGTGGGGGTTGAAACGTAAAGATGCGAGAAGATGCATATGAATGCTCACGTATGAAGGTATAAGACCCACTCTCTTTTGTAGACGAACGATTGTACCATTGTTGTTAGGTAGTCTAAGAGACAGGTTTCATTTATGGTCACGTATGGTAATGACTCCGTAAGGAAAAGGAGGGAGAGATAAAAAGACAGGAGCTGGCTCCCATGAGTCTCTCGCAAAGTACCCGAATGGGCAGAATGAGGAATCGTCCCGGGATACGCAATATAAATTTGCATATTTTCGGCCCGCATCCTTCTACGTCCCACGTGGGAATGCATGGGAAAACACGAGTATAGGTTAATCCCGCTCTCCAGGAAAGTCGTGCTCGGAGTGACGATGCTTTAACGGTTTCTTTTCCATGAACGATAGCAACGGATTCAAAAGCATCGGCAAAGATGTTCCCAGTAAATTCTAACTACAAATGTCCCGTTGGTGTTCGACATTGATACTACATTAGACACGTTGACAAGGATAAAGTATTAATTTATCGTTCGCTTAATTTTCTATCAATTGAAAATAAAAGCATACACTTACATTTATTACGACTGGGCTTTACTCTGAATAAATATCAAAAGAAATACTATCGATCATAATACCTTAATAATAGGGTAATTACACGACCATATCGCTAACATTATTCGATCAACAATTCGAACGAGATCAGTAGATTATGCATCTTGTTTTTCACCATATTTCCTTCGTTTCAATGTTCATGACAACACAGTAGCCTCGATATGGAATTTCGATTGCACGCGATGCATCCTGTATTTAAATAGTTATTTTTTGCTACTTCGTTAGCAATGAACGAGCAGTGAGGAAATGGATTCGACTGTGACCTTCGCTGCGTTTGCACGTCGGGTCGCAAGAGCACCCAAAACAGACCATAAACGGAACAATAAAGTGTTTTGGTTGGCTACCCAACCTTTTTCCTCTCTTTCTTTGACAAAAACAGATTCCAAGGTATCAGGAGGAGGAAGCCCTTTGTCAACCTCGGTCGAAAAGAGACTCTGGTGAGTCTCGTTGTTGTCTTCATTGCTGCTATCTTTTTCTCTGTCGTCGTCATCGATGGTGGACGGTCCAATGTCTAGAGAAGGACAATGGACCAACAGGACTGTGTTTCCATCCAAGATACGTACAATTAGCAACAATGCGGGAAACCCCCTGCCAGGCAGCACACAGCCACCAAGCGAGAGCTGTTTCAACCCGCATAAATCCTCCGCCATCAAGGATCTTTGCCAAATTCTTTTTCTCTTTTAAACTATCTTTCATTGTATCATACGAACCGGATCAATCCTTTGTAAACACGAAAAACTCTTTTTTTCCTGCTAGTTTTTCTGGAATTATAAAAATCACATTATATCCCATGATCGTTGCCAAGTTTTGACAGTCTTATTGTATTCCAAAGGTATATAGTATTTCTTTTGAGATTTTTTGAAAGTGAAATCAAATTTAAAAAAAAAAGGAAAAAATATATTAAAATGATAAATATTCACGTGAAAATTCTCGGAAATTTCACAGAAATTTAATATAAAACAAGAATATCAAAAATAAAGTATCAATGCTTATTGAAGGAAAATGTATGGGACGTATTATTATATGAACTATGTAATGTAACTCGAGCACCCATGACAAGATACATAGGTATCTCAAGATTGATTTCATAAAGAGGGTATCGAGGTTCTCAGAGGATCGCGTTTTTGAGGCTGCTTTTCGAGTATGGTTAATGGCTCGCACTGTTAAGTGACTTCGCTCGGTTTTCTTTTTATTTTGGTGAAAAAGAAGGAAAAGAAAAGGAGAAGGGGAAGAAGGGCCCTACGGACATGTGTTGCGAGCGGGAGTCATTTGAAAAAGAGAGAGGGGAGGAAGAGAAAGAGGGGAGAAGGGAGTTGATCCTTCGTGTGTGGTCCTACCAGAGTTCTCGGTTAACGTGGAGCGTCGAGGTGTCGCCTTGTGTGTGGTATGCCATGGTGTCTTTACGTCGTACTGTGCCCGTCCCACGTGAAGCAGTATAAGCGTCAAGGAGCTCAATTTCTTTTTCTTTTTTCCTTCCTTCTTTTTTTCCCTTCTTTCTCTTCCATGTGCAAACACCATGAGCAGAGCCTTCAGAACAAGAGACTTCGTAAGGGATACCGCTTTCGTGGTGGACCCCCCGAGGTCTCCCTAACTTTCCCACTTCCTCTTCCTTTCGTGAAAGATTCAACGATACTTTTTTCTCACCCTTCTTCGAGGCTAATTTTCAAAGGGCCAACAACTCTCTTAAATATCACAAAGCTGTTTTTAATAGGTTCAACGCTATGGAACTCGATGTACGTTGTTTTAAAAAAAGAGAAAGAGAGATAGAGAGAGGAAGAGAGAGAGAGAGAGAGAAGGTGGAGAAGAAAAGGATGTTACGTAGGTTGTAGAAAATCCTCAGAGAATGCGGTGAAACGATGTGGGAGGTCGAACGTTTCGTTCGAATCATTTGTCAATGCAGCGCAGTTTAGCGATTCGTTTCACCGACACCAAAGTTCAACGGTGCTTCCATGGGTGTTGCCCTCTCTCTCTTTCTCTTTCTCCTTCGAGTTTCTCTCTTTCCATCTTTCAGCTTCTATTCATCCAAGATTCTCCTCCAACAGACTTAGAAAGCACCGGAGAAGTTTTTTATGTTCCCGCTCGAACGTTTTTTTTCTTCCGTGCGACCAGTCTAAGGTGTGAAATGTGTGATTAATTATCAGTTTTCGTGGGCGGGTTGAGCTGACTTGAAACCTGCCGTTCGTTCTCCCATATGGACGAATGAGATTATTCAACCATTTGACCACTCCAAATTCGACGTTCGTATAAATAATCAAAACTTTCTTGCACATATGTGGCTGTTTCTCGAGTAGATGTTTTATAAAAAATATTTTCATAAGAAATCCGAACAGAAATTTAGCATTTCTAATATCGAGTTTCAACTTTTTTGTAAGTCTAATCTTATATAGCGATCGTATACAAAAAAAAATTATCCAATTGTATAGAACTTCGTAATTTTCAATTATTTATAACTATACTTAACCTTTAAAAGACTAGACAACTTTCGGAAAATGTTCAGACGAATTTTATCTTTTCTTTATTTTTTCATAAAATAACACGAGATGGTATCATCCCCCTAATATACCGCAGGTATATAGGAAATACTTCGTATAGTAGACTTCGGACATTCCTGAAGGTTGCAAGCCAAGCAAACAACGAGGAAAAGTTCGCAAATATTTTCTTTAGCGGCATTGTAAGTCGCATTCGTTTCATCGAAAAGGAAGAAAAATGTTCGAAAGGTGGGTACACGTTGGTCTAAAGTCTGCTCTGGCTTTTCGAAAGATATATAGACCTAACCAATGAATACCAAATACTTTATTTGACGACGAGACAAACGAAAAATATCAGGTTGGTCGTGCATTGATCTTGTTTATTTTTGACCTCACGTATAGTCGGCGGCCATTTATCTCGCTAAAATTCTTTCCAAGGTGAAGGTCCATCTTTTTTCTTTCTGAGTGACTCAGGATCCATCCTAGATATATTTCGCATGACAAAAACTTCAGCGAAATGAAATACCCATGAAGATGAAGTTGTTAAACGTTGAAGTAAACGGTAGATATAACAGAAGCTCGATCGATTCTCGAACGATGTTTGCTGCTCGTCGAAGAGACATCAAGATCTGCACACCATGTTGGAAGAGAGTTCAGTCTTGTAGTTACGGCGCCATGGGCCTATTAAAAATGATCCTTAAAGAACGAATTATGGAAATGAGCCGTCATACGAACGTTGGGTTCCCATATTACCGAAGACTTAGTCCGTTCGCGTTGAAATTATAGGTTGCGTGAGCCTATCCCTTCTTTTTCTTTTTCTTACTTCTCCTCCTCTTGATCTACCTCCTCTCCTCCTCCTCCTCCTCCTCCTCCTCCTCCTCCTTCTTCTTCTTCTTCTTCTTCTTCTTCTTCTTCTTCTTCTTCTTCTTCTTCTTCTAAGCTAAGAAGACTCCTCGGGGAGGAATACATTACGCTGATTTTCGGAATCAGAGATTAAAACCTCCCGTCCTGGGGCTCTTCTCTTCTTTTTCTTTTCTCGTCCACTCTTGTCTATTCTTCTTCTCTATTTCTCTTCTCTCTCCACGTTGTTCAAAGTTACACAAGCGCGTTTATAAAAGAGAATTCTTTGCTACTTTGCATTACAAAATAAGTATGCGTTAAGGATGCCACAAAATTACAATAATTATACTGGACCAATTCGCTGATTATCGTTAGCAATATTTTTAGTTAATGTGGCAATAAGAGTTAATGCGAGCAAGTTAACACCTACCGAAAGAACAAAGCACCAAAAAAGTATAATAATAGTTTTCTTTTACATATTCCAATGGTCGATGTACGAAAATATCGAAATAATAAATGGTATTGATAATCGTTACAAATACTTTTGCTTGTAAACATTTATAAAACATTTATAAAATGTTGATATAGAACCAGAGATTTTATAAAATGAGAATCTGTCCGATGTAAGGATTAATAAAAAGAACAGGTAAACGCGAAAACTTCGTTTGTAAACAATATAAGAACTTACTGGAAGAAGAATTTCTGCGAGATATAAAAGAATAAAAATTATAATAACTATTAAACTTTTGTAAAAAAAAAAAAGGATAAAAAAGGAAATACGTCCGTCAGGATAAGGCGCGTCATGAGAGTGATGCGGCATGCGCGGCACGCTGCTTATAAACTGATCATGTGACCGCAGCAGATCGACGAATCAGCAGACGGTAGCAGCGTACTGTCCGCCAACGCGGGAAAGGTCTTAAAAGAAGGAGGAAAGAATGATTGGAGATGAGGGAGGATAAGACGAAGGAGGAAAGAAAAAGAAGAAAGAGAAGAGGAAGAAGGAGGAAGAGGAGAAAAGGAAGAGAAGAGGAAGGAGGAGGAGGAGGAGAAAAGGAAGAGAGAGAGAGAGAGAGAGAGAAGATTAGAGAGACGAAAGTTCATTTCTTTCTCGGTAGCAAGGTTTGAGCGGCACAGAGGTAGAGGACCCCCGCCGTGCTCTCCTGCTGCGACCGGTAGCCATCCTCTGTCCCGTTCTTAATATGCGTCACACACACATCCATACATATACATAGATAGAAATACACGAACGTAGAAAATAGTAAGAAAGAAAGTAGAAATGTATAATATTTAGGTAGATATGTACGATGGCGAAGGAGTTAGGCTATTATGACATTAATATTCGAGGCTAAATCCAATTAATCAAGCTATAGTTTTAGAGAAAATAACGTCTTCGGACTTTCGTATGAAGCCTAGTACCATTCAAAGTCGTTCCTTAATGACGACCAATTAAACCCTAAGATCGTACGATACAATTTCAGCTCGTTCGTTTCTATCCTTACGGTTTTAAAGATTTCAATCTGATAATACTTGGTTAATGCTTGTATAAAAATGAATATATATGTATATGTATATACATGTGTACATATATATGTATATATATATATATATATATATATATATATATATATATATATATATAGAGAGAGAGAGAGAGAGAGAGAGAGAGAGAGAGAGAGAGAGAATTAATTATGCATAGGTTTTATGTGACTCATTTACGATCTATGCAAATAAAGTGGAGCTTATTCCTGTAAAATGTATTGATGAAGTAAGTAAGTAAGAAAAATCATCGAGTCTCACGAAACGTTGCGTGCATCATCGATCGGTCTAAGGCTGTTGCCGTTGCTGCTGATGCATGTTCTTGAAGATTGGTAGTGAAGAATTAATTTCACCTAGTCAGCACAATCGGTTGTTCCAGATGGAAGTTCATGTCGATAAATCTTTGAACAAAAACGATGCTTCTTGAAATCTCCATTTGTTAAAAAGAAAGAACATAAACTTGGCGAAGTACAGAAATGTTCACTCTCACGACACTCGAAATTCGAAATCGCAGCTTTCTAGTAGATTCAAAGATCTTGAGAGGAGAAGAGAAAAAAGGGAAAAAAGAGCAGATACTCGTTGTTAGACCACCAACAGTGCAACCAAATAAAAAGTACACCGAGGACGGCAGCGAGCGCGGGAATTTTAACCCCCGCTGCGTGTACGAGAACGAGTAGAGGGAAAAGAATTAAGAGAAAGGAGAAAGAAGGATCTTACGTGCATATCCCTTTTCTCAGGGTATTTTTATAATGAGAACCACATGCTAAGTGCCACGCGATCTATATATTTCTTTTCTCCTGTACGACATCAATGAAAAGAATTTCAACCGGGTGCGGGTTCGATATCTCAATTTTCCTTCGACGCGGTATTTGAGAGCAGAACAAACATCTCGATGATTTGCTTGAAATAAGAATAAAAAATATTTTTATTTTTTTATTTCTATCTATAGCTCTATGATGATACATTATTGCATGATAGTGCCGATTTTTATGTATAATTACCGTATTCTAATTTCAAAACAAATTTAGAACAATTTTTGCGCTGTATGAAATATAATCCAAGCTTGTATCAATTTATAAGTACTTTTTAGTTGACTTAAAATCATCCAAATTCATTTTAATCAAAAACAAATAAAATAAAAATTTGAAATTACGTTATTTTATCAACAAATGTTATACATTTCTATCAAACACGTAATATTACAAGAGACGTTGCTAATAGTTGAAAGATTTAGCACAGTTTTATCAAAAAAATTTTATCTTTTTTCAAATCGTTCCTATTAGAGTCAATAGATAACCCATAAAAGGTATAAAAGCTACCGAAACGCTAAGAATCTTCTCTCTCTCTCTCTCGCTCTCTCTCTCTCTCTCTCTCTCTCTCTCTCTCGCTCTCTCTCTCTCTCTCTCTCTCTCGCTCTCTCTCTCTCTCTCTCTCTCTCTCTCTCTCTCTCTCTCTCTCTCTCTGTTCAGTCAAAAAATTCTTGACAAGTTACGGAGAGATATCACAGAATACTGGAATCAAATCTAAATGAACAATCTAAAAGTGGTGGAAGAGGAGGGAAGTAAAATTTCTAGAAGAGAGAAAGCGAAAAAATGAGTGAGAGAGAGAGAGAGAGAGAGAGAGAGAGAGAGAGAATATGGCGCTATCTCTGTCAGATCTCAATCTAAAAATCCGAACATATTTTCTTGAGTTTAGAACCCGAGCAAACCATCCAATTGGCTGTTGCTTTGTAGGATCTCCTTCTCCCACGCTCTATCTTTTTCCACCTTCTACTACTCTTCTCTCTTTTTCTCCCTGTTTCTTTGTATCCTTTCCTTGGACTCTCTTCTACCTGTTCGCCGCGATCCTCGAGATCAAAGAATACCGACAACGGCAGTTCGGTCCGTGGGGTGTCATGCGAGATGAAGGGTGGGAACCGAAGAGAGGAGAGAATCTAAAAAAAGAACGACAGAGAGAGAAGGTAGAAATGGTGTACCATATTCATTAATACGTTCAGGTAAAGACGTTGGGGGTACACTAACTTTTTTACAGAACTCAGATAAATAATGAACGTCTTTTCGTGGCTCAAATCTTTAATTAGTATTTTTTAATCATCCCTTTATTGCTATGGGCACCAATATGAGATAAAATCTATCATGGGAATGATTTTACAATCGATTATGAAAAATCGAATTAATTAGTAAGAGAGGTCCATAAGGTTCGCGAAAGAGATTCTTAATCCGTTTTTGTTCTTTCGTTACTTTTTTTTCATCTTTTAAATCGAGATCGTAAAGATACGATCGCTTACAGGAAAGGCAGGGTTACACGCACCGTGTCTCCAGATTATATCCCAAGTTCAGATCTAAAGACAAAGGCGTTCGCGTTCCTTGAGCCATCCTCCATTTATTAACGTCTATCTGTCGTCTGGCATCTGCCGTGTCGTCGTAAAAAAATCTCACCCCTCCTCCCTTCTTGTCTACTCTTGTCTCATCTTTTTCTTCTTATTTCTTTTTTCTTTTCATTTGACAACCAACTACTATTCATGGATAATTGTGATTCGATTTTCATTCTCCAAATCTAACGAGTATGCTTTTAAATGTAGTTATAATCGTGAATAATATAAAAAAAGGAAAGGAAAAAAAAAGGTTATCCACTTTGTTACGTAATTTGAATAATTCTTATAAGCATTCAGGATAACCACGAATATACAGATGTAGAAATCGTATGATAATTTCGAAAAAAAAGAGAAGAAGTAAAGAAAAAAAAAAGAACAGACGGAGGTCGTTAAATTCATGTTTACTCAGTTATCTCATTTAGGCAAATGCAAAACGACCCCCCCCGATGGTGTTATCGAAGTGTCACAGCGATAACTCCATGATATGTCGTCATCGAAGAATGAATACTGTGCTTTTAACAAGCATTCTCTATTTTCGTGCGAAAACATTTTTTTCTTTTTTACGCGTTTTACGGCCTTGAA
Organism: Dolichovespula sylvestris; assembly: GCA_918808275.2. NCBI lineage: Eukaryota > Metazoa > Arthropoda > Insecta > Hymenoptera > Vespidae > Dolichovespula > Dolichovespula sylvestris. Next base: position 18,265 of record CAKKNJ020000032.1, on the reverse strand, counting down.
TTTGTCGCGACGTCGCCGAGGATGTTACTGTCGTGACGTCCGATTACTAATGGCAGAACTCTGAAACGCCATTGACAAGAATTAAATGATATAATTCTCTAATGAATTCGATAAAATTTTACTAGAAAACTTGAGAATCACTGAGAATGATAGCAACAGGTGTATCTTGATTACCTGTCGTTCCGCCTTGTTTACCACGTTGCGTTCGTAGATCGAACGAACGAAGTCAACGAGATTAGATTGTCGCTTACTCGTTAGCACTCCGAGTAAGACGTAAAAGTACGATATTTTTGTCTGTGATATCGTTCGATCTCGCTCGATTAACTCAAAAATATGAAGATTTGATCGATAAATTTCCCCGTATGAATGTATGTGCTTCTGTACACACTATATATATACACGTATATGTATTATATAATAAATATGTATTATAAATATGTATTATATATATATTTTTTTTTTATATATGTGTATGTGTATGTATATTGTGTGTACGCTTGTGTATGTGTGTGTGCATAAGTATGTAAGATAGCTGCAATTTATGCAAAGTATGTCACAGACGTAAAACAAATACGAACAACATACGTATGGAAAAAAAATATTCGTTGTTATCTGCGAAAAATATACATATATTGTACGTTTCTGTGGCTTCCTTCTCTTTCGATCTGCTCGATTTGCTGATCGAGAAATAATCTATCGAGCAAAGTGCATTACGTAGGAAAGATTTTTCACTGTTATTCGTCTCCATCATTTTACGAAGAAATTTCACATATTCGTTACCAAAAGATCTCTCAATTTCAATATGATTATTTATTAAAGATTTTACAAATATTACTCTTACGATAAAAAAAAAAGAAAAATTGTTTCATCAATTGTTGCTGATAATCGAATAAAGATATACATCAAAATATACCTAAAAAACTATATATACAAAATAAAAAAAGAATTTATTATCACGTATTTCGGCGTTTGAAAAAAAAACTATCTCGTGCCCAAACTATTCTGTTATGCTAATTCATCCAGTAAAAAGATTAACAGAATTATTAGATAAAGAGAGACAGTTAATTGTAGTTTTATCAATAGTTAGTAGATGTCACGCTGTATTAGAAAAAACTTCCGATGGAGAAGATCGATTAGAAAAAACCGAATGGGAGGTAACTAAAATGGTCGTTGCGCATCATTGACGTCTTTAAATGTTTTCCGACACAACCAACTCTCTCTCTCTCTCTCTCTCTCTCTCTCTCTCTCTCTCTCTCTCTCTCTCTCTCTGCTCTCTCTCTCTCTCTCTCTCTCTCTCTCTCTCTCTCTCTCTCTCTCTCTCTCTCTCTCTCTCTTTCTCTCTTTCAATTAATGTAGTCTTATTCTATATCGAAGATAGACGTTCGTATCTAACAGTCGTAACGTTCGAAGAACGAATGGACGACCGATCATTGTTTGTTGACTTTTACGAAGTCGAGAAGCAGTGTCACGCGACAGCTTCATGTCGTCGAAGCAAGTGAATAATTTCAAGGACACCGTTTTTGGACCACTCCACATACAAATAACTTTCGTTCTTTTTGCTGAGAGGCAAAATGAATCAATCAATGCGTACTGTTATTTTTTCTATCTTTCTTCTTAATTCAGAGAAATTAATATCGATATTTTAGAAGTTGATAATATCAATAATAACATCGATATAATCGTATTTGAATCAAGACAGATCGATCGTCGAATGAATATTTTTTCCTTCGCGATAAAAATGAGGATTATGATGTTTCTAAATAAATTGACATTTATGAAAACAAAATATAACACAAAATAATAGATCCGATATAGATAAGACGATTCTCCAGTTTTGATATAAATCTCATTGACAAAATTTCGAAAGATCTCTAACGCATTCTTGCGGCTGATGGTTCGTAAATAATACGTATCGTATTACGTAATGATTCTCTTTAATGGATTTTTTCTCCAGCAGAGAGAAATCGACAATGATAAGATTCGATATAACTCACGAGGGTACGATATCGTGCGAATTTCCGAAATTTTTTTCTCATCCTTTTTATACATATATTCTAAAATTGATAGAGGATAGCAACCAAAATCATATCACTTCAAATATTTACTCCTCTTTGTGTAAGTTAATATTGAGAATTGTAGCTTGACGTAGACTTCTTTTTTTTTCAAAAAAGAATTAATTGGTTATAAAACTTTTTTTCCATGAAATATGATACTTTTTCACGACGCTAAACGAAGAATTGAGATAAAAATGAAATAAAACGAATACGTTCGATTTTCCCAAAAGTTTTTCGGTTTTAGGTAGGGCAAATTGCATGCTCCTTTTCAAGATATTCATAATACATATTCGTTATTGTATGAATACAAAAGTACAGCCGGAATGATAGCGGACAAGTAAAAAACAAAACTTTGTTCCTTCTCTCTCGCTCGCTCGTATCATTGGGATGTTGAAGAAGGAAGGATGGATAAAAGGGAAGAGTAGGGATGAAAATAAATTTGTGATGGATCGTGATACCGTGTAAAAGGTAGGAAGAAGAAAAGTATGAAACAGAAGGAAAGAGAGAAAATGAACGTAATATCTCTTTTTCTCAGAAAAACCTTTATTTATAATTGCTGGGAGAAATCGAGACGTCGATTCTCCCAGGAGCATCGCGAATCTCTACAGATTGATTTATAAATTACCATTATTACTTGCTTCCAGGCAAAACTCCGTAGAACATAGGACTTCGAGAGCCTCCAAGAGGTCGTAACCTCGATCTACTCTCATAACGTCTTTCCAAACACATGTCGGACCGATTTATCGCATAGACCCGTCGAACCGGTCCTACTGCTACACTCTTATAGACTAATCGTAATGATATCGTTGTTCTGATCTAAAAATAACAGTTCGATGATAATAATGATAAATTCAATTACATATATGTTAAAATTGATGTGCTCGTTCTTATCCTATCGAGACACTCGTACTTCTCAGTCCAGAATCAGTTCTCTGTTCAGAATCTTTCTTTCGAGTACTTTTCTGATAAATATAGCAAAGAGTAATATTGCGAAAGAGACAAAACGCGTAAACGATCAGCGACGATTATTTTTGGCTTGCCCCCCTTGTCCCAATTGAAGCTATCAGGGTTCCAAGTGTATCACGGATCAAATGATTAACGACGTATGACTTCATCCAGAATTTCGATAAGATCGTTTCTCTCGAGCTAAAGAAAAAACAACTTTCGCTGTTGGTGGAATCGTTTGACGAAAGACGATAAGTGTTTAGGATCTTAATCTCGATCCGTCAAAGATGAAACAAGAACGGTCCATCTTTGGTGATGCTTATTCATCAGCAAGTTTCTTAGACGATTGAGTTTGGATCGACCTCTAACGAAAGATCGCACGATCGTTCTCATCCATGCGAGGCGGACACTGTCTCGTCTCAGCCGAGACGTCTATGAGTTCACGATACCAGCTGTTTTATTCTCACTTTCTGTCTCTCTTTCTTTTCTCAAACGAGTCTGTGTTATCGTTCGTCGCTGAGGAAGCGAGGCAGAAAGTGGGGGCGTCGAAGACGATAGCTAGCCGATATATAAAGCTTCTTCGTTCTCCAATGGCATCAGTTTTCAAGCATTCTCCGTATGTGACGCGTTAAAATTATTTTCATTAAACGATCGCTCCGGTTCTACGTACGCTCGATCGAATGAAAAAATATGTGTGATAAGAGCTGAAAGCAATCGAACGATTGTATCTAAACGCCTCAGTCGTTTTCTCGGACGAAGAAAGACAAGAGAACGATTGATAAAAATAGTGAAAATAAAAAGATGAAAGTCTCGCTGTTTTAGCACCGATTGGATTCGGTGAACCCGATCAAATATCTTTCTAATCTTATTTAATTAGAGGAGAAGCAAGCTATAAGAGGAATCACGTGTATAGGTCGAAATATCAATCGGTCGAAAATATCTCACTATTCACCTATTAACGAGACGAGAATTTTCACGCGAGTGCCACGGCTACGTCTAAGCGATCGACCGTCAGCCTCCAGCATCGTTATGTTCTCGATCGAATACAGCAAACAATTCCTGAGCTACCGTATACTCAAGTCGAACCGGTTCAAATACATCTGACGATACGGACTCGGACTAAGTGCTAAAAAAGGGGGTTGCGTAGGGCTGAGAAAGAGTGGCGAGTGAGTGTGTGTATATATTTTATGCCGGCAACGACTTTGCGTACCTACGGTCAGCTCAGAAATCAAGGATTTAGGATTCAAGGGTTCTCGATAATCAACAAGACCTGGAAAGTCTTGTAATCTTCGCGTTTGATGGAAGGATTGACTTCCTTGACAATTAGACCGTAGGAGAAGAATAAAATTGCCCTGGTACCTTCGAGAATCGTTAGTAAGACAAATATTTCGAAGGAACGGGGAACAATATCGATCTATTAGGTTGTCGAAAAAAGCGAAATGCTTCGTTATCTATTCTGAAACAAAAAGGGAAAGGATTGCAGGCTGGTACTTTCCAGGTACCATCTCATTTAGGATTAAATCTTGTACATAAGCTAACTCAGCTTTTTGCCTTTAGAAGGGTCGGAATTAAAGTTAAGAAAAAGAGAGAGAGAGAGAGAGAGAGAGAGAGAGAGAGGGAGAGGGAGGGAGAAAAAGGAATACTAAGTTGCATTTTTTACCTAAGAACAAGCATCCGAAAGAGATCTTCGATTGAAGCAGCAATTAAAACCGAAATCTGCACGTCTTTGGTAAACCCGACGAGGTTCTTCTTTAAAAGGCAGCAAAGGAAAAAAGAAAAAGAAAAAAAATGATCGTTTACGTTCCGGGCAGAATGCCAAGCCACGTTGGTCCCTACGGTGCCGCTCGTTATCCTGGCACCCTGCTAGGAGCGATCCCGGGTTTTTACAACCCGGTTTCCGGTTACTCCAACTCGAGCTACTACGGGGGCTTGGGCCAGCAATACCAGCATCACCAGCTCCACCAGCAACGCCAGGGATCGCTAGACCTTCCGGTTTGGCCTCGAAGGATGCCGGCAGAGGAGGAACTGGGAAACTCTCCGAGCGTCGCTCTGGTCGGCCTCGGGGTATCCTCTCCTGCTGGACTCGGAAACGGAGGACCGCCGAGTCCTGCCCATAGCGACTCCGATGCCTCCAGTTCCAGTCTCGAGCTAGGTTCCGTTCGGAGAGGTGAAAATGCCCAACTCAAATGCAGGTGAGAATATTATCAATACTATCTACCAATAAACTTGGCAATTTTGTTTATTGAATATTTCTTTGTATAGTGAAATTAACGTTATAGATAATAAGATGATGATGCATTATCACAGAGTAACGATTAATAGATTACCCAAAAAGTACATATGTTTGGCATACATATTCTTCATACGATTAATTTGTTTTCACAAAATTTCTCTAATACCCGATATTATAATTTTGTTTAGGCTTGGACGTATTAATATATCGTTCAATATGTTGAAACACACTGCGAGTTTCCGCCGAATTTATCTTTCTCTGTAATATTTTATGTTCTCTTTTCGATTTTATTCTATAGCGACAACAATCTGTTCTTCAATAATTTATTTTAACAACTAGTTGAAATGGATAACGCAAAACGCAATTATTTATATAACCAAAAAATTGGATATCCTCCAAATAAAAAAAAAAAAAAACCAGAAGAAAGAGAAAAATTCGCTTGGATTCTTTAATGACGTATTAGCTTTCCGTAACATTTTCTGATACTTGGTGTTAGCATTTTATCTAAAGTCGCCCCTCTCATATTCTCTTGTCGGAACATTATCTAAAGACATTCCTGTTTTTTTCACATCGTTTGAAGTAGCTTAAAGATTATGCATACCCCTTATCACGTAAAAACAAATGTTTTAATCTCGGTAGAAGCCTCTTTTTACCTCTCTTATCCTTCTTCTTTTTCTTTTTCTCTTTTATGCACACTTTACGACGATAATGGCAGAATGACAAACGTTATATTCTCGCGCCATCTATAAGTTTGCGTTTTATCTGTAAATATCGAGTTTATTGCACTTTTCAAGGAATTGACAAAAAATATCGCGATCTTGTGAGTTGCCCTTCGACCAGTAAAAATAATTTGATTATTCTACGTACTGATTGAGAATGTATCAACTCGAATATTATTGAAATATGAAGAGGAAATTTTAACTTCTTTATCTAACCGTTGTTTCTGCTTGTTTCTCTCTCTCTCTCTCTCTCTCTCTCTCTCTCTCTCTCTCTCTTACTTTCAAAACGACATTTTAATTTATCTCTCTCGTACACTCCTGCACACACACACATGTGCATGTATAAAATAACATGTGTGAGGCGTCATATTCCGGTTGCAACTAGTTTACTGTATCTTCAGAGTTGGACAATATCAAAGATCCCTCGAGTATATTCTATGCAGATTTGGAAAGATTCTCACTCCTAGTCTGAGTTCGATGACTGTAAAACTAAGAAAGCAAAACGTTTGGTTTCGCGTCGAGACCAGTTTTTTCGTGTGTAAATACAAACACTAAGTGAAAGAGTTAAAAGAAAAAAAACACGATGATACTTACGAAGTTTCGAGTTTTAATTTTCTTCAAATTTCACGATCGCATTCAATACGTTAGAAAATACATCCACGTAAAATGATTTCTAGTAAGTATCCTAGTGAAAAATCTATGAAAACACGGCAAGTATCAAAAGAAAGATTATTATTTCATCTTAATTATTATTTTCATTAAATAATTCGTAAAAACTTATAAAAATATCGCACAACATGCTTCAGTGTGAAAAAATGGATGCTCTCTTGATAAAATTACGAAAGGGATTGAACGTGACGTCCAATTTATGTACATATTTCTTTATGATTTAACCTACGAATAAAAGCAAAGCATAAAATTCTATGATTATTTAAAAATTAAAAAAAAAGGAAAAAGTATTACTTAAAATAACCTTTTTACACAGATAAATATATTCAACTCTCGCTATAAAATTTCAGCGAATTATCCAATTGTCGATTATGTTCGATAAAAGTTTTTTGAAAAGGACTAATTTACGTAAATTTCTATAGAAGGAAAGTTTTTCCGTCGTGCCTAGCGCGTGGCGATTACGTGGAAATTTCAAAGTCTTATCGTTTAGAACAGAGACGCTATCACTCTATTGTAAATTAAAAGATACAGATGGATTTGCGACAAAAATGATTTGATCAAGTCGAGTATATTTTAGAAAAGATCGTTTTGAGAGAGAAGAAGGGAGAGAGAGATAGAGGAAGGGGGGGAAAGTGGATGAAATCGTTCCAACTAGTAGAAAGAATCATTTTACGTATCGGTTTCAAAGAATTCGTTGTAGTAACACACCAAAATTGAATCCTTCTCTCGATTGCCAACGTAAGAATATTTTCCTTGAAGGCACCTTGATCTACGACCCCCTGCTGCACGTATCCGATTAACGGAGTACGAAGTCACTGGACTGAGAGAGAGAAAGAGAAAAAAACTTAGGACGACCAACAGATAAACTAGTGTCAAATGACGCCAATCGCAAAGTGGTTGGAATTGATATCAATTGTCCGTACGATTTGTGGCGGATATTTATGACGCAAATCATACGACTATAATTTCGATGTACGTACATCCAAGCCCGATCTATGTATATTTATATTGCATCCGATCATCCGAATTATCCCGGGTGTCGTCCTCATATATACTTTGTTAAGGCGCAAAGAAATGCAAATGATGTAAAATGATTTCGATTCTTGCTCCCTTGGAGATGAGTTACAGTTGTAATCGAAACAACTGCATTTCTATTCTTGCAAAATTGCATCTTCAAAAGGTCGAATCATTAATAAGTCAAGTTCGAGAAAATAAGATTACTCATCCATTCAGAGAGAATAATCGTAAGATATCGCATAAAAATAGAGAAAAGATACATAAATCCGTATAAGGAAATAATGCCAGGATGGGATTTTTCTTACAGATGGCAAAATTGTGGCCGCTGGTTCACGTCATTGGAACAGCTTGCTGGACATGTCGCAAGACTGCATGCCGCGCCTGGTGCTCGAGGATTGTTTTACTGCGGATGGGAAGGATGTACGAGAGGTGAACGTGGATTTAATGCCAGGTAAGGAAATGATTTTCAAGTGCGAATTAATTGGCAATTAAGAAAGAAAATGAAATTGATATTCTTTTTGGTCAGATACAAGATGTTAGTCCACGTCCGTACGCATACGAACGAGAAGCCACATCATTGTTTCCAATGCGACAAGAGCTTCAGTAGAGCGGAGAACCTAAAAATTCATGCTAGATCCCATACTGGCGAACGACCGTACGTATGTCCTGTCGAAGGTTGCAATAAGGCCTATTCTAATTCCTCGGACAGATTCAAACATACAAGAACCCATGCCGTCGATAAACCGTACTGTTGTAAAGTCCCAGGATGTCCAAAAAGGTACACGGATCCTTCGTCCCTGAGAAAGCATGTAAAAACTTACAGGCACTACGTAAACAACAATGATAAAGTGCAGGAGAAGAATTTCGATGAAAATAGTTTACAGGATAAAACGAGATTCGATGCTACCTCGCCTGAAAAACAGAGCAGTACCACTCATTCCGAGTCCGACAAAAAAGACTCCAGTATAGAAAGTAGTAATACCTCTTGCTCGAGCCCAAAGGCGAGCAATAGCTTCGAGGAGCAGAAAAATTTTGTCGAATGGAACAATATGTACAATCTACAAGATCAACGGAAAGAACAGGAATTGGTGCAAAATTCATACGGACAGGAAGTAAAAATCTATTCCAAGATTTATGACGACAGTTACATAATACCCGATAGAATTCAAGTGAATCCGATTTATGGAAATACGACTGGTAATACGATTATAAGGGGATCCGTGATGTCTCCTCGTACCAGTCCAGGACACGTTCCAGATGCATTGCCTATAAGAATCGGAATGCAATCGACACCGATCAAAGCCGAAGAACCCATGGAATGTCAAAGTAAAATAAGCACAGTTGATTATAGAAATATAGATTCCATCGTGAACAGTACACCCTGCAAGAAGGAGAGCAACTCAATCGGTTGCGACACTGTAAGAAACTCTGTGATAAAGCGAGCCGAAGACGTTAAGATGGAAGTAATCGAGCAAAAGTTAACGAAGGAGGAGACCAAAAAAGATACGATGCAGTGCTGCTGCCGTCACAAATGTTGCGTTCATAACAATGACAATATTTTGGAGAAAACCAAAATACTTTCTGATCTTATTCTCAAGTCGCAAAATCCACTCTTTCGACATCTTCTTGGTTCGGTAGATCTGCAGTATGGTTTACAAAACATGTGGAGTAATATCGTCGACAATACCAATACCTGTGGACAAGATCTTAGAGTCAAAAATGAGAATATCACCGAAATAGAACAAGATCTTCCATTGGACCTAACAGTCAACAAGTAATGGTGTATCTAAAGGAAATTTCTACAAAAATTATCAAAAGGCTTATCTTAATTTGTGCCTTAATAGGTCTTCAAAATGTAACTTATGTATGTATGTGTATTATCAAGTGTTAATCATTTGAAATTGACGAATATCGAAAGACAATTAGTAGACGAAAAATGGACTTTGTCTTAAATTATAATATTACGAGTTATATAAAAATTAAGTATCGACAATTTTCACTATATAAGTCAGCGTCTATGAGCCATTGATTGTGTATGCATAATTAATAAGATTTTCTGTACAATTCGAGATCACAATCAAATATCGATACACTATTACGATGTTTTATATTAAAAAAACATACATATGTAATATATGTAAATAGAACAATATACATATATATATATATATATATATATATATATATATATATATATATATATATATATATATTATATCTGTACGCATGTTCGTACAAGCAGTCCACCTGAATATTTGTAAAAGGGAAACGTCATTTCCCGATTCGGGAAGTGCGTTCGACTACAGAAAAATATTGAATAAAAATATATTATTTATGTAAAAATCATTTATTCGTTTTAAATGTAACAAACCCCCAACACTGTTACTCTTTTTCTCGGCATCGCATAATCTTTCTTTCACCAGTAATGAAATAACATGACATGACATGTGTATACTTTTTGTCATCATACTGCTTCTTAATAAACGTGTACAACGACGTAAGCAGCAGACAATGCACCATAAATCATATTTAGTAACAAAATTAATATGCATCTATTATAAATGGAAAACTTTTCTTTTTTTTTTCTTTTTGTTTTGCTGCATTACTCATTTTTAATAATAGACAGACAGACTTATGGAATGATAACACATATGGCACCAGTTGTTAACAAACGTACTGGATAAAGTATTCGGCAACTTCCGCAAACTTCGATCGAATCGCAATAGTTTGTACAACAACACTGTCGATATGTTATCCGATGCGATCAACATATCACAATCTGTCGAGCGAACGCGTTCGCATAATTTCATACTCTTTGCTATAATGTTCTTCAGGGTATACTGTGACTCAATAGAAGATCTGACATACCGTCCTTAATAATTTTTAGACTTTCCAAGTCGGCATTTATCGTATCAATAAGTTGAGCCATCCCCTGCTGCTCCATGCTTAAATACTAAAATAGTTGTTTAATAAATGAATCGTTAATTCGAAGAATTTTGAAAACAAAAAAAACTTATTACAAGTCAACATTGCAGATAGATGTTTTACGTACCGTTTTAATGTCATCTTGTGCTATCGGATCCATCGTATACCTTTCTTGATTTTGGCTATCTATATGTCGTCTCATTCTAAGCTGAGACAACATTTCGCTGATTCTTCCTTTAAATTGTGTAGGTGCACTTATTTGAGAATGCATAGCTTCAAATCTACGTGTCAAAACTTCTTCCTCTGGTTGTAATGACAAACCGACTTTACGCGTAATTTCTTGACGTACTAATACCTTTAAAATAAAAGAACTATTTCGTAAATTCTAAAAAAAAATTAAACTATATTTTCGACTGATAAATACACTTATGTTATAATTAATTTTTTTCATACCTGTAATACTCTGTGTTGTAGTTCTAATAATATTCTCCTATGTTCCTTTAATCTTGCTTGCGTAGCGGTATGTTGTCTTTGTAAACCTTGAATTCTCTCCGCAGCCATATCCAGAAAAGCCCTATGCCTAGCAGTCTCTTCTTTTTGACATTTCAGTCTGTATTTCACTTGCTGAAAGCCTATCATCGGTACAGGAATATACATCTCAGGATTTGGATTGTCCAATTGAGCCTGTTTCCATAATCGTGGATCAATCGAACAAGGTGGATTATCTAAATATTCTTTCAATTGAGTAGGATCGAGTTTAACAAATGGAAATAAGTCCTTTACGCCATTTTGTACAAGTTGCTGTTTTTGCATAGGCTGAGAAAGATAAGCAACCAATTCATTAGCAGGAATCTTTCTCGAACTTCCGGTTACTCCTTTTTCAGAAATAAAAATAGTCACTTGACTTTTATTTTTTCCTGTAGACTTTATACTATCAATTATTACTGTTAAGTTAGGTTTATTTCCAAGAATGCCGTTTAAAAATGTAATTAATTGTTGTTTGCCTTCTGTTACATTTTTTTCTTTCTTTTTAAAACAAAGTACAACTAATCCATCATTATTATCAGCATCAGGAATACGGCTGTAACCAATGGCCTTAAACCTACATAATGGATTTTCTTGATCTAAATCGATAGGTGGTGCATTTACAGAATAATAAGCCTTTCCAGTACCCCACAATGCTTGAATGAGGTTCCATCTAGCAATTGTATTATCTCGTTCGTCATTGTAAAGTTGGCAATTGAACACAGCGTTATAAAGTGCTTCAGAAATACCGCTAGACTGTTGTTGTTGTTGTTGTTGTATTTGTTGTTGCTGTTGTTGCGTTTGTATTCCAGTTCCAAACCCAGTAAAACCAGTGGAACCAAAAATATTACCTGTTGTTTGCGTACCAAAACCTGTGATGGTGGTTGTCGTTGTAGGTTTCTGACCAAAGCTACTAAAACCACCTATGGACGAAGAAAAACTTGTCGACGGAACTGTACTTGTCGTGCCAAATCCGCTGAATAAACTTGGTGCAGAAGTTGTTGTTGTAGTACCAAATCCACTAAATCCGACAAATCCTAATGACGTTGTAGCTGTTGTTGTACCAAATATATTAAAACCAGTTGAAGAAGCAGGTGTACTGCCAAATGTTGAAGGAGTTCCAAATCCAGTAGTCGTAGATGCTGAAGTGGTACCAAAAGATGATCCAGTACCAAAACCACTAGTAGCTGGAGTACCAAATGCCGAAGTTGTTCCAAATCCAATATTTGGTATATTAAAACCTGTAGCTGCCGGTGTTCCAAATCCTGTTCCAGTTCCAAATCCAGTGGTTTGCGTTGATGGGGTACCAAAGAGATTGGAAGTTGAAGTCGTTGGTGTACTTAATCCAAAAGGAGGCGTTCCAAATCCTTTTATAAGAATTAACTTGAAGTTAAAGAAAACTAATTTCTATGATTCCTGTGATTGAGAAGAATATGATAAAAATATGAATATTCAATGTGAAGTTAACTAATTTTTAGATTTTACTAACTTTTGTTTATATGGATTTAGAGATGTCAATAAAACATATATTAAAAACAAAAGTTTAGATTCATTAATGACAATCCATATTATTCATTTATATTACATTTACATGTATATATAGAAATTATGAAAAATTGAAGAAAAATATAAATATAAATATACAATTCTATTAAGAAATACTGGAAAGATAAAACGTATATTGTATGTTTAAATACGGATGTGTTTTGAAGCATAAATTAATTTGTGTATCAAAGTTTTGTAAAGATCTTTACTTTAAATCAGAAAAAGTTATAAAACAAGACAATGTCATTTATGAGTCAACAAAATCAGTTGCACGTAAGATATAAAAAATCGTTGTAAAGATATTCAATGATATGAAATTGAACTAAATGTTATCATTACATTTTAGCATCCAAACTTTAAGGATATGGCGCTTAATCTTTTAAAAGGTGTGACATCATCGAGTACTAAATTAGTTTTAAGACAAATTGATGCTTCGTCTTCAGATTCCTCTACCGAAATGTTAAACGACATTGGTACTACGGATCGGGCTATTGGAGTATGTATTCTTAATTACTATTCTAATCGAACTTTTTATATTATCATTTACTATTAATGCTTTTAGGATGTTACAGCAGAGATTATGATAACAACAACTGGGAAAATACCAAGTGAAATGTATTACCTAGAAGATACAGTATCAAACATACAAACAAATATAGGTCAAACAACTGTATCCCATTTGATTACAGATATTCATACCACTATGGAAAACAATATTATTGTGACTGGATATACAGCTCGTTCCATAGTATTTCTGATATTAACCATCGCTTGTTTGATTCTCTTATTTTTATGTTGCATCACAGCATGTATGATTTCCAAAACAAGAAGAAATAGCTACTTTTTTAGCAGAAACGATATTGATTGTGATCCAGAATGTAATGGATTAAATCGGCCGCTTCTTCGAACGGAAAAAATATCAGATACAACCAGTAAAACAAGTAGTGGCTACTTGAAAAAATGATAAATTACCGAGAAATATCCAAGTGTAGAAAGTGCGTAATGTTCATATTAGAAATGGACGTCTTAGAAATTTCGCGCCAGAAATGCAAACTACTCTAACCTCCAAATTTGCACGCTTTGCATTACTTAGGATACCCGTATCGTATTATATCGGAAAATATTTAATCAACAAGAGCAATTTTTCATAAGATGAGCTACTAACAAGAGAAATTAAAGGATATTTGACGGACGAAATACAAATATCGTGTGCACGATATAACCTAAAATAACGTGAGTTACCTAGCTTGATCGGTGTGGGAGCTGCAGTTGCTGTCGAACCAAAACTAAAGGAAGAAGCTGGTGCTGATGTGGACGTTCCAAAGCCTGTTCCGAATGACATTTTGTGATAATTGATTCACAAATAAGGAAAAGAAGACACCGTGCACAAAAGGATATTCAACTTGACTCAACTAGAATAATCACACACACTGCTATGTAGTGACAACGACACTAGCAAATATGGTGGAAGATACTAAAAAAGTGCGTCGTAATTTATTCTATGCACTGCAGATGGCGCAGAATTCGAAATACATATCGCACCGATTTGATTCTAAATTATGAAAAAATCATAACATTGTATTATTTAAATTACGATTTCTTAATTATATCTTTACATTTATAATGTATGTATATTTGATTTAAAACAGTACTGATTTTTTTATTGTCTTTGTCAAATGTACATCGCACAAAAATATTTATACTTAATCTTTTATATAGAATACAGACATATTTTTAAGCTGCTAATTGGATTTTATTTTCGACGGAATATATATTATGTAAATAAGATGTACAAAGTAGAGTATATATATATATATATGTGTATATATATATATATATATATATATATATATATATATAAATGTATATATATACCATAACTATAATCAGGGTTTGTCAAAATAGAAAAATGTTTTGTTAATTCTTACAAATATATGATATGCATTACATTGAAAGTAATATGGATTGCCTGGGTCTTATCACGTAGAGGTTGTAATTTTTGGAAATCTAACTCTACGATGTCTTCTCTTTATATTATATATATATATATATATATATATATATATATATATATATACATATATCTAATTAAATATATGTATAAATATATACGAGTATGCAAAATATTGAAGTACTTAAATAACCAATCAAAGACTTTGCCATTTTTATTCAATTATACTTTAAGAATTAGAATAGAAATAAAGAATTATAATGTCTTTTGTATCGTTTAATACATAATACAATTAGAAAAAATGACCGCAGAATAAATCTGCGAAAAAGACATGAATAAAAAATAATAAAATTTTGTGGCCATTGTGGAGTTAATTTAGCGCATTTCAAGTATAATCGTGGAAATAAAGAATCCATCGATGTATAAAATAAAGAAAACAACAGCCGAATCTACAAAGATCGAGAAGTTATATATAACATAACAAGTCTGTTAATAGTTTAGTCAGTCTCACAGTCGTTTACAACATACCAATATCATCTTGCCAGGTCTTTCCTAAGAAGGAAATAAATATAACAAACCCTTTCGAGTAACCTGCCTTCAAACAATCTGCATATGTTCTCGTTTACTTTTATTAGACGTGTTAACATTTTTACTGCATACAAAAATTACTATCACACAAGGATACTTCATTTTATGATAAGTACGTAAGACTGATAGAATTACATATTCTTATATTGTATATGTAGCTATATAATGTCTCTTTGGAAAAAAGCTTTAACCACTTTAACGTTTAGAAATGAGTTACTATGTATTAGTCAAATTGCTGATAATCATTTCCATGAAATTTTGATATCAGCAAGAAGAATTATAGAAACAAATTTTAACCAATTTGATTAAATCGAAAAATGTTATCACAGAATACACACAATATTATAGGGATATACAGTATAGTTTGACTGAAATTAAAGAAAATATTTGCAAGATCTGTTTAGTATAGATTAGGATGGAATAATAACTTGACATAGAGTTTTTAACGAAGTTTATAATTGAAAAACTTAAAAATAAATATCTTCACATATACCAACGTACATATAAGATACTTTCTTCAACATTTTGATAATGCTGTCATAAATATACAATTTGAGCATGTCGTTTACTTGATTCTAAATAAATGATACCATAAAAAAAATATTGTGTAGTGGATATGCTTACGATATAACGAAATCGATTAATTTTTTGATAAAATTTCTAAAGAAAGCGCAGATCAATGGATAAAACACGCACATTCCAGCTCTTACGCTTATAGTTTACGTTTTAATTTACGTTGTATGTACATAATAATAATGATGATGATGATGATGATGATGATGATGATGATGATGATGAAGACGACGACGACGACGACGACGACGACGATAATAATAATAGCAATAATTTGCAAATTGCAGTTAAATCGCATTATCACGCTTTAAAGATGCGAAACAGTTTTTCTTTTTTTTTTTTTATAAATTACACAATTATAAGAGTGGACAGATCTTACCACGTTAACTGATAAAATTATATATCGAAATTACGGATAACATTTTTCCTGCCCAATACAAAAAAAAGCTTTTAAAATTCATCAAAGATCACACAGATATGCTTAATACTAAATTTTAGTAGACAGCTTTATCGTAAATTTTTAGCCCGTTCGTGCATATTGCTTTGACATTGTAGCTGATGATATTCTTGTGATCAGCCGATGTTGTCCGTATCTAGAAACAAGAAGTCAGAAACCATGTCCTTGAAATATAGCGAGAAAACCCTAAAGAAGTAAAGCCATTCATAAATAATAATGCAATTATCAAATGTATAGTATGAATTTCTTTATAAAAAAAAAAAAACAACGATATTTATATCGTGCACGATAAAATTACAATGAGACACCTCATCAAGACTCCCAAATTATTTATGAATGGTCGAACTTTGTAAGCGTTTAAATCTCGTTAGCATTTATTTATCAATATTCATTGTACTTGAAAATAATTAGCAATATCAATTATTAGCGCGAAAGCGTTAAATTTAAACGTTACAAAATTTGGGAGTAGACTTCATGAGGTTTACATCAGTTAGCAAATAAAGAATAACGAATATTGTCTAACGAGATTTAACTGCAATTGTTTTACATAATTTATTTATTCGGTAATAAATGATATTTGATGCCACAAAGACAGAGATTCGTTTTGGTGACAAAGAAACCTACCACATTTCTTTATCCTATTGGTATTGGTTGAACTTTCGATTATGCAAGAATAAATAAATAAATAAATAAATAAATAAATAAATATTCTATATCTTTTGTCGAATTCTATAGTCAAGAAA
The DNA here is from genome assembly GCA_918808275.2 of Dolichovespula sylvestris. Lineage (NCBI taxonomy): Eukaryota > Metazoa > Arthropoda > Insecta > Hymenoptera > Vespidae > Dolichovespula > Dolichovespula sylvestris. Next base: position 1,321 of record CAKKNJ020000032.1, on the reverse strand, counting down.
CGATCGGATATAAGTTCTTTCATTGGACCCGGGATTTTTGACGTGGTCAGTGATTCGAATAATTACAAATTTACATTTTATGTAGGATTTGCAAAAAAAGTTGGGCCCTTGAGTGGTTTGATACGAAATTCGAACCCAAGTCTTACGCTTTTCGGGCGACTGCTCTAATCACTAAATTATCCAAACCCTCGGGTTAACCTTCTCACGAATGCCTACTTATAAAAAATGGAGGTCCTACACTTATAAATGGAAAATCGTCCAAAATAATATATACATGTATATCAGATATCGAAAATCAATATTTCGATCAAGGAATATATGTAACATGTAGGGTTTAGGTTGGTCCTTAAAATTGGATTTTATAAGGTAATATCAAATGAAAAATTGTGCTATGGTCTATATGTTTTCGTTTCTTTTTTTTCTTTGATTCTTTTTTTTTAATATACTACTTTGTATTATTTTTTATATTACGTATGCATCTTTTTCGAGCATATATTTAAGTATTCCGTGTCTTATAGAATATTGCATCTTTCATCTCCAACCGTATAATAACTTGGAAAAAGAATACTGTAGTTGTATAGAGAAAGATAGAGGGAGTGCGGGCGTGCGTGTGTGTGTGATAGAGAGAGAGAGAGAGAGAGAGAGAGAGAGAGAGAGAGAGAGAGAGAGAGAGAGAGAGAGAGAGAACGGTTTGAAATGGTCTAGGCCGAGGTTTGATCCGTTCATCATCGAATTAGAATTTCAGATGATGAGTTTCTTTAATCGAGTTACTACTTACACGAAGTTACGAATTCGACCACGTATTTACGCGCAAGAGCGATTTCGAATACTTCAGACGGTTCAACATTTACACATTTACACAAATATAGAAATCTAGAATACGCTTTCGTAGAAGTAGTATTCGTACGAATCTAGGCAAGTAGACGCCGAGCATCGCATGCTTACTAATTTTAACACAAAATTCGACTTTCTCTTTTACTATTATTTTCTTTTTCTTACCTTTTTCTGAGAGGTAACAGAGTATCTTTTATTTGTGGTACATACGTAAAGTACCGTCGACAATGACTATTGCATGATACCATAGTTTTGGTACAAAAAATACACAAAACTTTGGTCTACTCGAAATGCCTATCCGAATGAAATGAGGATGAATGGATTGGAATTTATAAGTACGATTCCGACAACTCAAAATCGGAAGCAGAAGCTCGCGAGGATCTTGTATTAATAGAAATACCCCCACCGATTGCACTGTCCGAAGTTCCCTCGCCGGTTACAAAATCGGCTACGATCAAGGAATCCTTTCCAATATTTCCACCTCCTC
>CAKKNJ020000031.1:0-30324 GCA_918808275.2 Dolichovespula sylvestris | reverse complement strand
CCCAGTCAAGTATCTAATTTCATATATTCACTTATACTTTAAATGTTATTTTTGTATCTTATTGCGGGGAGTTCCCGCAATTAAATCACGAAAGGGCAAAAATTTCTCTTTCTTTCTCCTGCGCTTTTCTCCCTCCTCTTTCTCCCCCCCCCCGTCTCATTCTTTTTCTCTCTTTCTCGTTCGATTAATTATTCACGTTAACTTTAAGAATCATGAAAATGATTGAATTTGAGGAGCTGCGTCGTTCGAATAATATAGAAAACAAATAAACATTTACTATAATTTAAGAGGATCGATTGATCATTCCTCTCTATATAAAATATCTCTAAGAGATTAACAATTTAAAATATAGATCTTTATATTCACTATAACATAAACTATCTTTTTATGTTCGTTTTATATATATATATATATATATATATATATATATATATATATATATATACGTATCACTATATAGATTTAAATGAACAATTAAGTAGATCACAAGAAAAAAATTGTCAAAATTTAAACAAAGCAAAGGAAAAATCTAAATTTTATTACAACAGGAAACAACGAGCAGCGAATTTTAAAGCGGACGACTACGTACAGTAGCTCATGAAAGTATTTGAACACTTGCCATGAAATACTTCATTAATTATAATAAGTATATTATAGAACATTTACCGACATATTATTAATATTGGATGGAGGTATGACTATCTAGATTATATAGATATAGTTTCAAGCAAATCGAAATGTACAGTGGGGGCAAAAGTATTCGTACAGGAAGTATGTGAAAAGAAAAAGATCTGTATTTTCTACATTATTGATCAGATTGACATAATTTAGTTCACATGTTATTCGCTAACATTAGTAGTAAATAATATAAATAAACAAAAGTTAATTATAATCCTTGGCCACTTGTAAAACTTAATTTTTCAACAAATGGTAAAATTTCACTGGGACTTAAGTATTCGTACAGTATTATTTATATTGATAAATATAAGAGATATATTTGATCTTGAACGTTTGACCCAAAACAAACATTGCACTAGTAGAATTCTAGTAGTTTGCTTAAAATAGGCAAGATGACACACGTTATTGTTAATAATGTGAAATATGGGAAGAAAGTGCAAGGAAACGACTTTAGAAGAGCGAAAAATTATTATAAATTTATTCAAGGAGGGTAAATCTTACGCCAAAATAGTCGAAATATTAAAAAGAAGTCGTTTGACGATTCAGAGCATAATAAATAAATTAAAAACAGAAGGAATATTACATGATTTAAAACGAAGTGGTAGACCTCGAAAATTGAGTTTAAGAGAAGAACGAAAAATTGTAAGAATTATTTAAAAAAAAAAAACAGATACCAGTACATCTGAAATTACATCAGAAGTTCGGGAACATATGCACAATGAAGTACATCCGAAAACAATTCGAAGAATATTGCATATAGCAGAATATAAAAGTAGAGTCGCACGACGGAAACCATTCATCAATGAAGTTAATAAGAAAAAGAGACTGGAATTTGCAGAAAAATATATAAGTGTAAACAATGACTTTTGGTGTAACATTATATTCTCAGACGAATCTAAATTTAATATTTTTGAGTCAGATGGTTGCAAAAGGATATGGCGAAAAGCAAATACTGAGCTGGACCCAAACAATATTCGACCGACTGTGAAACATGGAGGAGGAAGTGTCATGGTGTGGGGGTGCATCGCTGCAACTGGGCGTTGGAGAATTAGTTATAATAGATAAAATAGTGGATAAACATCTATATTTAAATATTTTAAAGAAAAATTTACAAAAAAGTGCGGACAAATTAGATATTGGAAATACATTTTATTTCCAACAAAACTGCGACCCAAAATATAGGGTAAACATAGTGCGCCAGTGGTTGTTATACAACACTCCGCACATGTTAGTAACTCCTACGCAATCACCTGATATAAATCCCATTGAACATGTATGGTGGGAACTCGAAAAAAGAGTAAGAAAATATAATATAACATCGAAAAAACATTTAAAAGAAATTCAAAAAAAAGAGTGGGATAGTATAACAATGGATTTTATAAAAAAAATTATTATTATCAATGCCCAACAGATTAGGTGAAGTTATTCGCTGAAAGAGGAATCCTACGAAATACTAAACATTACATTTATATTAATTACTAAAGATGTACGAATACGTATGTCCCAGTGAAATTTCACCATTTGACGAAAAATTAATTTTAACAAATGACCAAAGATTATAATTAACTTTTGTTTATTTATATTACTTACTACTAATGTTAGCGAATAACATGCGAACTAATTTATGTCAATCTGATCAATAATGTAGAAAATACAGATCATTTTCTTTTCACATACTTACTGTACGAATACTTTTGTCCCCCACTGTATATATAATAATTATGATTTATTTCTTACAAACGTAACGATTGCTAAAGCCACGAAAGTATTTGAACACATCAAACTAAGGTCAAGAATTAATGTAAACGAAGTTTTCCCAGTACTAATTGTAAACATTGATTGTCGTTAGTTGTTGTTTTATGTACATTTGTTAGTCACAGTCCAGTATTCGTGGTGAAATATTACGATATTGATCATGTATCCGAAAAGACCTGAAATTTTTGAAAGTAAGAGAATATTAATTGTCAAGTGGCGCAAAGAAGGAAAGACATATGGTGAAATAAGTAAATTATTAAATATAAATATATCTACGATACATTACATTATTAAAAAATCGAAATCTAAAGGAATTATAAAAAAGAAATACCGTTCAGGTCGACCGAAGAAATTAACGGAACGAGGAGAAAGAGCTTTGATCCGTGAAATAAAAAAAAATCCAAAGATTCCTGCTACAGAACTTGCAACGATAGTTAACCAGAACTTCAAGAAAGATGTACATCCAGAATTATGTAGAAGAGTACTACGTAAAAATGATTTTCATGCCAGGGTTCCCAGAAAGAAGCCATACATTAATGATATTAATAAGAAGAAAAGATTAAAATTCACCGAAGAATTTATTAGCAAAGATGATTCTTTCTGGAATAAAGTAATATTTTCAGATGAATCAAAATTTAACGTTTTTAAGTCAGACGGACGTAAGTTTGTTTGGAGACAAGCAAATACAAAGATGGAAGTGAAAAACTTGTATGCTACGGTAAAACTCGGGGATGGCTCAATTATGATCTGGGGGTGTATGGCAGCAGGTTGTACCAGGAATTTGATCTTCTTAGAAGGAACAATGGATAAATACAAATATTTGAACATTTTGAAACAAAATTTAGAGAAAAGTGCAAGAAAATTGGGTATTTACGAAGATTTTTATTTTCAACAGGAAAATGATCCTAAACATACCACAGGAATAGTTAAGTAATGGATTATATACAATACTCCTCACATGTTAGTCACACCATCACAAAGCCCTTATATTAACCATCTGATGATTGAACATGATTGAAGATAATATTGAACATTTATGGGCAATAGTAGGACAAGAATTACAAAAATTTAAAATAAAATTAAAAACAAGTTTGAAAGACAAACTATTCGAAATATGATGTTCCATATCACCAAGTGCTATAGAAAACTTAGTAAAGAGTATGCATAATCGCTTACAAGATGTTATTCGTGCCAAAGGTGGTCCTTTAAGGTGTAAGAAATAAATCATAACTATTGTATATATAATTCGATTTGCTTGGAACTATACCTATATAATCTACAGAGTCATACCTCCATCCAATGTTAATAATATGTCGGTAAGTGTTCTATAATATACTTATTATTATTAATAAAGTACTTCATGGCAAGTGTTCAGATACTTTCGTGAGTCACTGTATATCTCCTAATAGGAGCGCATAAAGGGAAATTCGATGATGAATGTACAGGCCCATACGAAATAATCGCTTCGCTGGGTAAAAATAAGGTTAAGAAACGAACCAACACCGTGATGACATTGTCGACAACGATTGCAGAAAACGTTGCATGACGCATTAACCCAGCTGATTCTCCATGATGACGATTGCCCCCATCATAGTTGATAAAACTAGGATATAAGCTGCACAGCCAAACATCAATTTCTCACAGACACTCAGTAAGTCGAGTCGAAAATCCTTGTTCGAACTGAAGATTATAATATTATTGACTTTAGTAAGAGTGACAACAGCACTAATCTGATACGACTGGCCTGCACTTCACTAAATGTATTCACATGCTCGCTCCTGGTCGTAGCACACTGTGAGATACCAAATTTCCTATCTACCAGCGACAACATATTGTAACGTCGTCGATTGGGTCACGCCCCGTTTTTGGTAAATACTAGACTTTACCGGGATTGGGGCGTTTTCGTTCCTTATTATGCAGTCTGAACTCTTCCGAAATACCGCTATATTGCCCTGTGTTAAACTGATTTAAATCAAGAACTTACCCTTCTTTATGCGGTTGTAATTATTGGCCCAATGTGTTGCCCAAATAATAGTAGGGCCTTAATTTTATAACAATAATTATAGAGACTTTAAGTAACTGAAATAAAAGAAAAGAAAAATTATAAATAAAGCACAAGAGTACAGAATAAAACATCAAAGTATAAAATGAATGTAAGAACTTAGATACTTGACCCTATCATGAAGAAAAGAGGAAGAAAAGAAAAGAGGAATAATTATTAAATTTTTCGTCTTCCTTTTCGCGGGTTTTACCGTTCGCTCGGCTCTTGCTACGCGGAGATTACAATCGGTTCAGCGAGTTGTAGGTTTATTCCGCGCGGCGATTAACACTAACTAAAATTAAATTTGGACGTGACTTTTCTATACTAGTCCGCTATCTGACTTTTAGAACTTATTTTATTGACTGACTTTTCAAGACTCAAAGTTTAGACTGACTTCCCGGCGCTTCTTCAAATATTCTGTGGGTTAGAAATAAACAAGTTAGAAAATGATTAGAAGCTAAGTATTGAGCAAGAGTAGGGCAAAGTCGATAATCGGATTAAAATTTGCTTTCTTCCTAAAAGAGATAATTTTGAAATAGAATTCGAAAAGGAATTAGAAAAACACTTTTCGACTTTGCTCTCTTTCTCTCTCTCTCGTGCTTCGACACATCGATGTTTATTTGTCACTTGTAAGCAGTTTTAATGTCCTAATATAAAACAACAGTTTTATTACTGCACGGCGACGTGACAATATATATTCATTATATGAGCAGCAATATATGTATACAGAACCAGCTCAAAAAGTAAAGGTACTACAAAGCAAAAAAACAAACAAACCAAATCCCTGTAGCAATGGTCACAGAAACTTGGCTAAATGGCAATGACAGGTTTGCCATTCCCACTTATCTAGTTATTAGACATGACAGACCTTCTGATCCTCATGGTGGAGTGGCCATCTTCATCCACTCCAACATCTCCACATCTGCAATTCCTCTGCCTAACTTAGGCATGGAATACACAGCTATTAAACTTCTCACTCCAACGCCACTAATAATTGTTGCACTATATATCACTCCCAACAAACCAATAGATCCCATCTCTCTCTACATAAACTAACCAAACTTGACGGCCACACCCAGGTTATCATTGGAGGTGACCTTAACGCCAGGCACGTCATTTGGAATAACAAAAGAAACAACCGCAACGGTAAAACTCTTAGAAAATATGTAGACAACCATCCTATTAACATTCTCTTCCCTGACTCCTATAGATATCTCCAGGGCAAATCCACATCTACCATTGATCTCTTCCTGACCAATCTAACAGTCTCCTCCAAATGCACCACACTCAATGACCTGTCTTCAATGCATCTACCGGTCATTCTTGACATAGACTCCAATTGCCCCATTTCCCTTCTCAAAAGATTCTCCAGCACTGACTGAACCAAATATAAACATATCTGCAACTCCTACACCATCAATAACAAAATCGCCCCCACAGAGGACATTGACCAAGAGATCAACAACCTCAATGCTAAAATCAAAACAGCTCACCATCAAGCCACTAACTTCTCCTTCCATAGCAACAAGTCCCTTCCTTACAACCCAGTAGTCCAGGACCTAATCAGAAAAAGAAATTCTGCTTGAAGAAGATATCAACGCATAAATAACCCATACCACAAACTTTTACGTAATATCCTCTCCCAACAAATTCACAAAATAATTAACCAAACCAAAATTGTTGATTGGAACATTAAAATCGACAAGCTCAACCTCCACAACAACTCTCTCTGGAACTAGTACAAAATCCTCTCCAAAGAAAAAACCTACATCCCATCACTCGAAAACCACAACAACAACCTAGTTTACAAATACGGCAATAAAGCTGACCTTCTAGCGGACACCTTCTCCAAAGTACACACAGATGCTCATGCTTCAAATTCCCCATTTGAGGAACCTGTTGATCGAGCGGTCAATGAAATCTTCAACTCTAACACCTCCTCCAGTCATGATAACATCACCCCACACACAGTTTACTCCATTATCAGCTCCCTCCGAGCCAACAAAGCCCCAGGTATCGACAAAGTCACTGCTTTGCACCTCAAAAACCTCTCTGAAAAACTCCTACTACAACTCTTCTATATTCTACAGGCTTCCCTAAGACTAAACTATTTCCCCACAGCCTGGGAAAGTGCCACGATCATTCCTATTCCCAAACCAGGTAAAAACAAATCACTTTCTTCCAGTTATCGACTGGTCAGCCTCCTAAGCCTATTTAGGAAGATCCTTGAAAAAATCATTTTAGTTGAAATTAAAAACCATCTAACCACAAATAACATACTTGCTAATCATCAATTTGGCTTCTGGAGCAAACATTCAACTATCCTCCAGCTTGTCAGGATCGCTCATCGCATAGTCAACGAACACAATAAAAACCGTTTCTCAGCAATGATCCTCCTGGATCTAAACAAGGCTTTTGACTTTGTGTGGCACAAGGGACTTCTCTTTAAGCTACACAAATATAACTTCCCGATTCATATAATAAAAATCATCAATAGAATGTTCACAGTTAGATTAAACAAAGAAAATTTAACATTTAGACAAGTCAAATCGGGCGTCCCACAGGGTTCTGTCCTAGGACCCTTTCTCTTTAATATCTTCATTAATGATCTACTTGAAAACCCAAAAACTCATCTGGCCACCTTCGCTGATGACACTGCCATTTTTACCTCATCCTGGTCCCCAACCTTCCTAAGAAATCACACCTAAATTCGCTACAGCAATACTTTCAGGACTGGAAGCTAAAACTAAACCCCACTAAAACTAAAGCCATCATCTTCCACAGAAAAAATCCAAGCCTATTCAAATATCCACCCCCACTAGAAATCTCCTCAGTTAAATCCCCATGGCCGAAAGAAGTAAAATATTTAGGACTCATAATAGATCACTCGTTAAAATGGAAACCTGCAATAGAGGATAGACGAAAGGAAGCCTATGTACCGCTTAGAAGACTCTACCCACTCATTGCTAGATCTAGTTTACTTCCCACTAAATTAAAAAGGCTCCTCTACCTCACTTGCATCCGTCCCATACTCACCTATGGAGCCCAGCTCTGGGGAAATGCCCCTACTACCACACTCAACAGACTTCAGGTAGTGCAAAACACATACCTGAGAATCATCTACAAGAAAAAAGGGAAATGCATTAGCAACTACACCTCAAGGCCAACATTCCACGAATAAAAACTTCATATACACACTCACAGCCAACACGACTCAACAAATACAAAAACACCAGAACTCAGGAAGATAGGACCCACAGATAAGAACATGATACCTTACAAAAGCAAAATGCAACTCCCATTGCTAATATAAGTTTCCCTTTTAGGTTACATTTAAAACCACTACCCAACAGGGACTGCCAACTCCACATCATGGATCAACCAACCAAGGGAATAATCTCCGGACTGGACCCATCATTTCATCAGCTACATTCGTCTCAAACAACCATAACTCATCCAGGGAGGACCTAGTCTAACTCTACATGCATACGGGTTTTTGAAAGTTTTGTCCCGTAATTCACCCAAGGATAAACTGCAGCGCTCAAGAAATTCAATCCATCTCACAAGATTAATACAGGTTGAGGAGATATCTCATCCTTAGACACTGTCTACACACACCCAAGGGGAAAAAAAAGTTTTCCTTCTTAACTTACGTCCGCCCCATCTTAACATATGGCGCTCAAATATGGGTGAGAAAGCCCATCGAATATCCCTCAACAAACTACAAGTAGTACAAACACTTATCTTCGCCTTTTCTTTAAAAAGAAGGGTGAGCGCATTAGCAACCTTAAGATCCACACAAAGGCCAACATCCCCCCACTCAGTCAATTCATACTTTCACTAGCCAAGAACTCGACCCTCTAGATCCAAAATCACAAAAATCTTCTCCTAAACATACTCAACCTTTCTGATATAAACAAGATTCCCTACAAATTCAAGATGAACCTTCCAACATTGTTCTAACAAATTTTATATTTCCAGGTAAAACTCCTCTTTTCACCTTTGTTTATCCATCGTCTCTCGTCTCTCGTCCCTATTAGTGACTAACATCCACTCTATACTTATCCAGCTGACAGAAGAACCTATTCAATCGACTCAAGTTGTTAAAGGGTTAAATTAAACTCAATTGTTAAAGTGTATGGGTTTTTGAAAGTTTTATCCTATTATTAACTTACTCTCTAAACCACACACTCTTAAGCCATCTATTAACCACTTTATTAAGTTTATTGCAGATTGAGGGATCCCTGGATCCTAGGTACTGCCGCCCCCCACTCAAGGGAAATCTCAAAAAAAAAAGAAGTTTTCCTTCTTTCAAGCAACATGGATTTTCGAAAGTTTTATGCCATATTCTACTAACTATTTATTCTAAATCACTCTAGTTCTCTGGTCATCAATCCTTCAAGTTTAATGCAGGTTGATGGGTCTCGGTAACCCTAGGTACTGCCGCACTCACTCAAGGGAAATCACAAAAAAAAGAAAAGAAAAAGTTTTCCTTCTTGGCTGCCGACCACCGAACGCTACGCACGCTCGGTTCACAACGATTTCAGTATTAGTTTTTCTTTTGTTTTACCAAAAATCTTTGTTAAGTTTGTATAAATTTTATTTTGTTAAATATTTCATAGATCTATAAATATATATATATAACACGATCTACCTCACTCACGTGATTATTTAAATATATCACAAAACGCTATAGCCTATACTCTCCAATGCCATCTAACAATGTCTTCTACAAACGCAAATCTGATAAAATAATGGCGCTGTTTTTATTAAATGTGTAAGGTTAAGTTGTCTTAGTTTTACATTTAATGATTATTTAAAAAATAAGTTGATAGATACATTTGATTCTATGACTTTTAGAAATTATATACTTTCGTTATGTGTAACAATTTTGTCGAGTTAATACTAATATTCAAGAAAATAATTAGCATAATCATACTATCTATGTATACATCATAAAATAATAATCGTAATATCTTTATTGCGAATTATTCGATATAAACAACACGCTATTTTTCCGTTAACTGCATTCTTCATATCATTATAAGCTTTTAGTAAAAAAATTGTACTTGATGTTATTTCTTTTCTTTTTTACTAGTCTTTGTATATTATTATAAATATTGAACATCATTAAAGATAATAAATGTAAAACTCTTAAGTCGTTTTTTCAGAGGATCCTTTCTAAGTAATCCATCCAAAAGAAAGACTAATGTCTTTCTTCAATTGAAGAGAGATTTAAATACAACTTTTAAAACATTTATTAAACAGGAACACAAGAAGCAAAAGTTTGTATCAGATGTTTATAAAGTTAGTTAGAGAATATTAAGAACAGGTGTAGCTAATATATTCAAGATAAAGATGAAACAAGTAACATGCTAAGCAATTAACCAAAATAATGAGATAACAAAAGATAGTGACTGGCCACATTTTCAATGGAAGAACTTTTTGGAGTATTTATATCTGTATAATTGGCAGTTATTGATTTCTTTGTCAGTAAGTATTAAATATTCATAAAAAGTATATACTGTTGTAAGCTGATTTAGTCTTCAAGCTGCTTCAGAAATCAAAAATGTCTGTATGGATGTAAATAAATTTTACACAATACAATTTTCTTTCTTCAACTGTTTATACAAATAATATAGAAAAAAATACTCTGATCAAATTGGTATATATATAAATATAAAGGTATAGTTATAAAATTTATTTATCGACCGACAGATATTACATTAAACTTATGTACCATATATTTACTTAGTTTTGTGAGGACTATGTATTACGGGACCGGATACTATTGTTTCTATTGGCTATATGTAAATCCATCACTACGTATTGTACCACTGCATTGTATAATATGTTTCTTATTCGTAGAATACCCTAATCGTCGTAAATGTTTTATATTATTTTATTGAATTATATATGATCAATTTTTTTGTTAACTTTCTTAATCTCTCCGGAAGCGGCATAATGCTATCTTTGCAGAACTTCCCAGGGTTTGATAGCAAAATATTGTTTTAGGTGCATTTTTATGTCATTTATTATTATATTACATTTTTTACAGTGAAGAGAATTTTTGGATGAAAGAAATAAGTACTAAGCACACGCGACAATGTTCAACGAGTATAGAGGATGAGGTAGGACATTCCAATCAAATGATAACGATTTGTTCTTGACGGTTAAAAACACATGTGGCCTGGCATTATCGTACTGTTCATTAATTCTGACCGTTTTGTGGCGATTGCTCCCTTCAATTTGTCCAGTTGGGAACAGTATTTCACTGAATTGATTATTTCACTTTATGGATTCAGTTCATAATATATGATTATCATTCCAATACCTCCAAATGGACATTGCAATTTTCTTCGATTGAAGAGCATACCTTTCTACCGTTAAAGACTTCTTATCCCCGGACGAATATCTTTTACGTGTAATATTCTCGTTGAAAATTCACCTATCATCTCCAGTAACCGATTAGTTCCATTTCTATAGTGAATAGGCGACAGCTGCGTTTTACATCTTCCAGTTCTGACTTCCTAAACTAACTACTGTCTGAACATATATAGGTCTGAAGTCATGTAAGGCTACATCCATACACTGTGTAAATCTTAGTTACGGTATGTGTAGCTCTAGTGCCTTTTTTAAAGCAATGCAGCCGTTCATTTTGCAAATGTTTTCTTTGATTTTCCATACTTAAAGGCGTATGAAATGGCGCCAATAAGACTTCAGTGGAAACGTTAAATGGAATGTCAAACTTTTCATTTCCGACGTTTTCGAATTTTATCATCTAAACCAGTGTACTCTAACATTTGGAATTTAACGATATGTTTTATAACAGTTCACAGGTAGTGACGTCAATGCCTTGGCGTAGCTCGAATTTAAAAAAAGGGGAAAAAAATACATATCTATATATTTTCTGCGTGGAGATTACACATTAAATTACATGATTACGGTCAAGGTCAACGGTATTATACTAAGATTAGTATTAATAAAATTAGTGTTGGATTTAAAGACCAGACATTTCTTTTTCAAACATCGTCCTTGTTGTTAAGTAATTCATAAAGATCCCATCCGTGTTCATTATGTGAACAAAATTAACGAGAAAGAAGAAGAAGAAAAAATGTATAATGGGAGTGACAACGAGCTTTGACGGGACTAACATGTTTCACAAAGATTTATTCGAATGGTGGAGCGAGGAAACAGAATACGTTTTTCAAAGGATCGAAAGATTGAAAGCTTTAGCTAGATAATAAAATCGATCGAGGTCAGAAAGATTATCGAAAGTCCGCCGGACAATGAGCGTGAATCAAGGTGGAATATGACCTAGAACAAACAAATCAGCGAGGATTATTCTTGGAGTCCGTGTTTTCATACCCTCAAGAGAAATTGACGTAGATCTCGTCACGAAGAGGAAATGAGGATAATTCATAATGCTAACTATATATTTTCTTATTAATGTTGATCGATATTCTTAAATTGAATATTATTAAAATTATCTTTGAAATAATAGATCTTATGTTAAAATACAATTTATGTAAAGTTTATTACTTATTATCCGTCCTCAAGATAATTGATAAGAAAGGTCAATTGAAATAATAATATTAATCTTTATTTGTACGTATGCACAAGGTATATAAAAAATGAGTGTAAAGACTATCATAATGGCATTCTACACATTCTGATCGGTGGACATTTATAAAAAGTAGCGTGTGCAAATTTGTCCATGACTTCGAAATTGAAGGTCAAATTTTTGTTTGCTTGCATCGTATTCCACTCGTCGCGAGGACAAAAAGTGTCAAAGGAAGCATGGGTCAAAAGTCAATCGTTCACTTGAAAAAAGACTTTACAGTTTCAATACGTCTAAAACTAACTTTATTTATAATATATTTACATTTCATTGTTTACATTTCATAGGACACAAAGACTCTTGAGCAAAATTGTTCTTAACGTCGGAATTGAAGGACACAACAAATAGTGCAACAATTAAGACGAGATATAAGTGAACAACTCTAGTCTCGGACTAACTTTATTTATATTATTTCTACATTTCACAGTTTACCTTTTACAGTCGTCTCCTATAATAATAATAATATCATAATATCAATAATATCAATAATAATAATAATAATAATAATAATAATAATAATAATAATAATAATAATAATAATAATAATAAATGATATTAATTAAACATTATAGAATAAATAAATGAATTGATAAAATTTCATACATGTAAAAAATATATATCCCAATAATAATATTCAAGATCACTTTCGGTATGCCCTCTGTGTAATATAAAGAGAAATAAATAAATATCACGAAAGAAAAGTGCAAAGGAAAGACTGCATCTTTCTAATATCTTTATCGACGCGCATTGTACCTATTTACTATGAAAAAGCATCTATAATATAAATGAATAGACACTCTTTACGTTACGTTGTCCTATGAGTACGTACATACCTACCATACGTACGTACATACATACTAATTACTCTGCGAGTAATTAAGATAAATCGTTTGACACATTCACATTGATTACAAGCTTATTAATCTAACCTCAATCTTCCTTCATCTCTTTTTTTCCTTTTCTTTGCTCTATTCAACGAATGGCATCTATTTTAACGGGGAAAAAACGGGGGGAAGAGAGAGAAAAAAGAAAAAGATAAAGAAAAATACAGCAGAAAGTAGAAATTCCCACAGAAAAAGTGGCGTTGTAAAAATTATTGAAGAACCCTAAAAGTGCCGTCGGATAATCGCGTTAATTAGAAGGTTGGTGAATCTTCGAGTCGGTGAATCTTCGAGTATTATACCGGAATTATTACTAATTACTTCGACGTCTCCGAACGACTTTTCGCGTTGAAACGACTCTCTCTCTCTCTCTCTCTCTCTCTCTCTATCTATCTATCTATCTATCTATCTATCTATCTATCTATCTATCTATCTATCTATCTATCTATCTATCTATCTATCTATCTATCTATCTATCTATCTATCTATCTATCTATCTATCTATCTATCTATCTATCTATCTATCTATCTATCTATCTATCTATCTATCTATCTATCTATCTATCTATCTATTTCATCTCTCCTATCCTCTTTTTCAGTCTCACAAAGAAACCATCTTACGAACAATCTGGGAAATCGAACTTTCGAATTAATTCGAACGATATAAGAGAAAGAGAGAAAGATATATGATATCCATTCGAAAAGTCACTTTTTCGGGTGATTAACAATAAAAGTGAATTAAATCATTCGTCTCCATCATTCTTCCGTTTTCTCTTTTCAGTCATACAGGACACATCGCTCTTGAAACTATATCTAAAAATTCGCTTTTCGAAAAGAGGAACGGTATAAATATTCTATGTAATTTCGCGAAGAGAATTCTCTTATTAATTATCACTGCTTGCGAGAGATAGCAAATGAAATAAGCGACGAGCAGAGTTAGACCCCAAATGCGAATCCTTTTTAGACCATTTGTATAAAGGAATTCATGAAATTTTCGCTCTTACAGAAACTAATTAAGCCCTATATTTTTAATGCTATCCTTTCGATCTCTTTACCTATTTCTTTTTTCTCCCCCATTCTTTTTTCTCCCCCATTCTTTTTTTTCTTCTATCTTCTTTTTATGTCTGTATTTTTTATTTTTTTTATTGTTTTTTATATGCTGCAGCATGCTATCGTACTTATCCTCCATTTACCTATCCATTATGCAGATTTCATTGAATTTAATTAAATAGGAACAATACCCAATAGTCGTTTAAAGAAGAAAAAGAATGAAAATAAAATAAAAGAGATTTCTGACGAAATGACGAACTAAGAAAGAAACAGAAATATCCAGGTCAACGTTGGTACAAATTAATTGAATTTTGCTGACTCAATAATAACCCCGGAATTAATTCCGAAAAAAGTAAAAGAAGAAAGAAAAAGTAAAATAGAAAAACGTAGTAAATAGAGCCCCAATAATTTTTTGTATTAGCGTTAATGAATCAATTATAATTTCGATAAGAGCAAGATATTGCTTTCAGTATCCTGCGTCACTAGCATTAACCATTTCACGAAGGATTATTTTGAGATGAAAGATGGAAAATTCTGTTAAGGGAGACGCGCTCAAAGTAAAATATTCTAGATAAGCCCTTTGTACACGTTGATATATCTTTATTAATATAATATATTTGCAAAAGATAATATATTGTAATTAATAAAGCTTGATCGATCGACATTGATATAAAAACATATTTATTGTCAGAATAAGTATTAATATCTTCATAATTAAAATAAATAGATACTTTCGTTTGAAATAAATAATACATACGTGTTATCACATGTATACCTATATACGGAGTGTCTGAATTTTGTTCTAAAAATGCCGAAACGAGTCAATTTTCTTTTTGTGAAAAAAAAAAGATAGATCCTTGTCATATATTCACCCAATTTGCGACAGACTCATAAATAAATTTTAAATGGCAACAGGGGTCAAGTGGTATGTAATTATTAAGGTCTCTTAATTCTCCTTACGACGGTGCTATTTTTTCTGTCCTTTTTTTCTTTTTCTTTTCATTTCGAGTGAATAATTTCCGATAAAACACGTTTCGGAGCTTCCATTACAATTGAATGTAAATTCAGTTTTACGAACAACTTTTATTTAATTAGATGTTCAAAATGTGTTCATAAAGTCTTTTCTCAGTGACGAACATTTAGATCTTTTATACGTAATCTTATTTATCGATTCTTTAAAAAAAAAATCATCATTCAACAGACAATACGAGAACTAAGCGTAAAAAACGTTTTTCTAAAAAAATCATTAGATTCCATAATAATCCTATTAAAAACGTTTCTGTGCGACACTTCGTATATAATAAAATTCAATAATGCTATCTTGTTCTGTGAAATTTCAAGACCACTCATAGAACATTTGATCACTTAAAAACTGCCCTTTTGATTGCTTCCGCTTAAAATGACTCTTTCTTAGTTAAACGATAATACGATAACAATTTTTAGAAAAAGTGTTTACTCCGCTGAAAATAAACTTTTCCTTTCGTTCGATCTAATCTTTTTGATTACATATTGATTTTTCGACGCGTTAAGTGCTTTCCACTTACCGACACATGTCGATAACATAAGTCGACACAAATTGATACGAACAAGTAGATAAATTGAAGATTGAGTTAAAGTAATGTAAAGTGAAATATTTTACGAATATTTTTATGTTTATCAAAATGTATTTTTATAATTAATAAAAAGAAAGATGATCAGATTATTAGATTCAAGCAATTCTTTTTTATAAAATTCCTGTACATATTATAAATTTTATAGTTTATCGGAATGAAAAGTTTGCAATCTGTTAATAAAATAATTATTAATGAAGTTGTGATAAAAGTATGCTTAAAAAATTAATATTTTACCTCCAGTCAAAAGTATCTTAACACACACACACACACACCTTCGCTTTAGCAACAACCTCAATAATTGTGAGTGCATAGAAATTTGTTTTCATTATTTAATCCGGTAGAAATAGATACAGGATTTGTCTTTCCATTAATTGAATAATTCAAAACACTTGACTACAGTCGACATAACTCTATCTAAACGGGTCTAAAACATGTCAAAATTTATGCAACGATTTCGAATATCAGTTAAGTATTAGCCTTATATTTAGAAATCTAGATTAATTTGTATCGCGATAATCCTGCACATATTTACTTTTAATTTAATCAATCTCTGTCTAGATTGATCTGAAATTTTAGTTCAAAATGCTCTGTTTCTTTTCTTTTTAAGCTCAGTTATTTTCATTTATAATACTTTTAAATAATTTTTTTCATTCAAAAATATATGAATTAATACTAATTTGAACACGTAAGGGATCAATTAGATCTATAGTTATTTTATTTATATAACATTTTAAAATAAACGTTTCTATTAAAACATATTTGAGAGATCGAACACAGTTTAAGAGACGCTCGATTATTTTATTTATAATTTTTAAAAACAAAATCTATTATTGAAATATACCGGGTGTTTACTAATATTAGTTTGGGGAAAAAGAAATCCATGATATATTTTTTCGTTCACGTTCACGTAAACGTAATGGATTTCTTTTTCCCCAAATTAATATATACTTTTTTTTTAATCGTAAACGTTCTTAACCAAAAATTGAAATTATTTATCCTGTTGACGATGTAAATGGAACAAATCTAAGGAATTAATAATAATTTTGTTTTCTATTATCTCGATGAAACGTGACTATGTACCTGCGCACATAGATACGATGTTTTCAAGAATTTCATTGTGATTCTATCGTAAACATGACCATCGAAAAATAATCGAAGAAAATAAAAGAATTCGTAGGAAGTCTCATGGGAATAACACTGAACTATCGGCATCGTAACACAGAAAGTTGTGCGTTTTCGACAATAAATAAAAGCGATTCACCGTACTTTTTTTCCTCGCAAATAAAGCGTTTTCATAATTTGTAATTTATAAATGATCTAATAGCGAAGAGAAATATGCAATCATTGAATTATTGATATTTTTTCACTACATACAAATATTACTAAATGCTAATATAAAGAAAATATTTGACTATACAGAGAAAGTACTCCCACAGTAATGAAATTCATGGCCGCGTATGTACGTATATGATCAAAAATACGAAAAACAGTTTTTTTTTTTTAGATAAAAAAAATAAAAGTATAATAAACTAAATTAAATTACTTTTAAAGGTAAGTCAGTAACTTTAGAAAAAAGAGTAAGAAAGAGAAGCTTAATGTATATAAAGTAATTTTTGTCCAGTTTTCTTATTTAACATCGAAGCTTACTTAAACCTTTACTGGATGAAAATCCCATTAATAGCATCTTACATCTTCAAAGATTAATCTTTCCGGTGGAGATCTTCTTTAAGATGAAAATAATATATATATATATATATATATATATATATATATATATATATATATATATATATATAGAGAGAGAGAGAGAGAGAGAGAGAGAGAGAGAGAGAGAGAGAAATCAAACTTTTCCCAACTTCTAAGAGAATTTGATCGAAGACAAGAGTTTATCGAATTACCGGCGATTAAATACTTAATTGAGCAAAATTTGAAAATTGGAAACTGCGGTGAAAAGGAGAGAAAAAGAGAAAAACGAAACGGAAAGAGAGAAAGAAAGAAGACGGAGAAGGAACTAATAGGTACGCTTTTGTTAAAATTGAAAAACTTCGAGAAAGTACGATGAGGCATTTAAGTATCGCCGTGACCGCCGTATAGAAGTCATATTTCCTTTCCCCCCTCTACTACTCACTGGTACAGTGAACAGTGAAACGGATGGATTTCGATCGGAAATATCGAAACGGTGGTACGTGCCAAGACGGTACTAGAGAAGTTAACAGTCCGAAAGTAGCTGCGTAAAAAGCGGAAAACTCGTAAATCGACTAGCGAACGTCGGCCACGTACCCATTTGGAAATTTGCACCACGGTGCGAAGCTGTTTGCCGATCGATCGGTATTCAACGATTCGATATGGGCATGTAGAAAATAATCGCATCTTCCTCGATGATACCACCATTGGCCAATAATAGTGTCTATTTTAACCTCGTACTATTTAGATATTCAGTAAGCTTTTCTCTCGCGATCGTTGCAATTTTACTATATTTATAGATTTAAGGTAAATTTAAAAAAAATTATATGAAAAGGAAGATATAGACTTACGTATGTTAAATTCGGAATGTTCGAATATATAGGTCGCATATTGATGTACATATATATATATATATATATATATATATATATATATATATATATATGCACAAATGCATGTGTTTAGTCGTAAACGATATGCGAGAGTGCAATACAGCTGGCGCGCGCAATCGTGCTCTGTCAAACGCTTCACATTCTTTGTGTCGTTCGCCATGGTAGAATATATCAAATAGATTCTTAACTTTCTTACCACTACTACCGCCACCACAAAGTGTCTTTTCTATTTTTCTCTATGTTTATAGGTTGGTAGGATTATGGACTATCCTTATCTTTTCCTTTTCTTTTTTTCTTTTTTCTTTCAATAGAATTAAGAAGAGAACTCTCATTATTTGACTTTATCTTTTCATTTCCGATCGGCATCGTTTCGAGATTTCATTGTCCATATTGATTTAGAAATTATTTATGTCGTTCTTGTTCTTTTTAATCTTAATCATTTTTTTTATTTTTTTTTTTTTTATTCTTTTTTTTTATATATATATAAAGTTGAGAGTAACCGATGATAGTTTGTTCTTAGGTCAACGCTATTTTTCACGGGTACCTTCAAAAAGGTTTTGAAGTATCGGGTTGAAAGGTCGGCGAACAATAGACGTAATCGCGGTTGTCTACAAAAAGCCTCCTACTTCTTCGTCTTCTTTTTCTTCGTTATCGAGGCTTGTATTGTAGAAAAGAAAGAAAGAACGAAGTGCCTTATACTTGTCTTATTGCACTAAACTAAGCGATGGTGGTGGAAAAAATATCTTTCTTTTTTTTAGAGATTCGAACAAAGAGAGAGAGAGAGAGAGAGAGAGAGAGAGAGAGAGAGAGAGAGAGAGAGAGAGAGAGAGAGAGAGAGAGAGAGAGAGTAGAATTGAAGAAAAAGAAAAACTCGTTGGAGTATTGGATCATTTGGAGATTTTTAATAAGAGATTAGTTAATATTTTTTATTTAATTTTTACTTTTATTAATTTTATATACCTATAATTAATAGAAAATATATCATCTATAAATATTAAGTGTGCGCGCGTGTGTGTGTTTGTATGTATGTATGTATATGAATCGCATCTTAGAAAAAATAAAATGAGAGGAGAAAGAAATAAATAGAAAGTTATGAAAAAAAAGAAATTGGCGTGTTAGAAAAGTTGTCGCACATGTATCATATGAATCCATGAAATGTAGACTATCTTAAAGAGAGAATAGAATAGAGAAAAGACATTTCTAAAGAATCGTGCTGTACATACGTTATTTTTATTTTTCTTTTTACTATTACCGATTACAAATCTATTATAATTTTCATTTTTAATCACCGATCCTCAATGGAATATAAATTACTCTCTTTTTCAAATGACTACTACTATACATATTTACCTATATTATGTGTAGTAAAAAGAAATCCATTATTTTTGCATGAAATTGAAGGCTTTATTTATTATAGTTATAATGATCCGATTTAGGTCAAATATGCACCGTTTTGATCGACAACTTGTTGCCATTTTGAAGGTAATTTTATTATGCCTCTCTCATAAAAACCCTCATCCCTATTGGCAAAGAACTGGAAGAATCGATTTTCACATGCTTCCCTTGAGACGAAGTTCTCACCAGCAAAATCATTCGCCATAGACAGGAACAGGTGCTAATCACTTGGTGCCAGGTCCGGACTATAAGGTCGATTCATAAGAACCTCCCAACCAAGCTCCCTTAGCTTCTGGCGAGTCACTATCGATGTGTGGGGCCTGGCATTGTCCCGTTGGAATACAATTCCTCTCCTATTGGCCAAAGCTGGCTGCTTCTGGGCGATTGCTTCCTTCAGACGGTCCAATTGTTCACAGTACAGGTCCAAATTAAGAGTTTGGCCGTAGGAGAGCAGCTCATAGTAGATGACTCCCTGCCAATCCCACCAAACACACAACAAAACCTTCCTAGCCATCAATCCGGCCTTGGCCACCGTTTGCGCCGGTTCACCGCGATTCGACCACGACCGTTTTCGCTTGACGTTGTCGTAAGTGACCCACTTTTCATCACCAGTCATCATCCACTTCAGAAATGGGTCGATGTTGTTGCGATTCAGCAGCGATTCGCAAATTGAAATTCGGTCCATGAGGTTTTTTTGCGTTAACTCGTGCGGTACCCATAAATCGAACTTCTTTTTGTATCCAGTCTTATTCAAGTGGTTCCAAACGGTTTTTTGTGCAATGTTTAACTCCTGGGCAATCGAAACCGTGCTTACATGACGGTCGGACTCGACGATTTCCATAATTGTATCGACATTTTCGACAATTAGCCTTCCAGAGCGTGATGCATCTTTGACATCGAAATTATCGGAACGGAATCGACGAAACCAAAATTGCGCGTGATTGGCTGTTACAGTATCAGGACCATAAACACTATTCACATTTTCAGCCGCCTGTCTTGCGTTTTTGCTTTTATCGAATAACAACTGTAAAATATGGCGTATGTTTCTCTTTGCTGGTGTCCATCGTTGACGTGCGCTCAAACAAAACTGAGTCAAGCAATCACAAAATTGTCTGAGAAGTTCTTTTAGTACGAAATCTTAACTTTCTAACGCCATTTAGCGTTACTCGATCGCACTTATAGCAAGCGAGATACAGATTACTAAAGCCATCTATTGGAAAAATAATGGATTTCTTTTTACTACACCTAATATACAGAGTCGCCTGTCGAGAAATTCACTACCTTTTGTTTCTTATCGTAGTATTCTTTTGATTTAACCTTAGCGTTCTCGAGGTTCT
Organism: Dolichovespula sylvestris; assembly: GCA_918808275.2. Taxonomy (NCBI): domain Eukaryota; kingdom Metazoa; phylum Arthropoda; class Insecta; order Hymenoptera; family Vespidae; genus Dolichovespula; species Dolichovespula sylvestris. The sequence continues at coordinate 9,377 of CAKKNJ020000031.1, read as the reverse complement.
CTCTGGCGGCCTCCTGCGATTTCTGTACTTGCTCTGTTAGTTCGGCCAAGTAAGACGCGTACGTTTCGTCTCGTAAGTCGTTAAATGTAGTGTCGTTAGGCGTTCGAGCTCATGAGGAGTATATCGTGTCCCCTCATGTATGCTAGTATTGTACGAAAACACCGCTATGTCGACCCAATCATCCCATTCTGAATTATCCTTTATGAAATGTTTTAAAAATTCGGCTAGTACATGATGTGATCGTTCTATAGAGCCATTAGATTGTGGTCGATAAGCGGTGGTTTGAACTGTTGTATTTTAAATTTCCTGGCTACTACTTTTATTAATTTTGACAAGAAGGCGAAGCCTTGATCGGTTAAAATGCCCTTTGGGCTGCCGTATTTACATATAAAATTCTTAATAAACGCGTCTGCTACTTCGATTGAGGAAGCTTGTTGTAAAGCTTGTTGTAAGTAAACCGCTGCCAAGTATTTTGTTAGATCTTGGATGGTTAAAATATAATTGTTTCCGAGTTTAGAAGTAGGCATTGGACCTACAATGTCCATTGATACTGTGTCGAAGGCCCTCCCCGGAGTGTCCGTGAGGGTCATTGGCTGTTTTGTTTTTTGTCTGACAAGCTTCCTAGTCTGACAACTACGGCAATTCTGAATGAAATTTTGATGCGCCAATATGTCTTGTTTACACCCTTGTGGACTCCCACAGGAGTGGAGTGATTGTCGTGAATGATTTGTATTAGTTCGATCTCCTTAGGAATTACGATCTCGTGTTTTAGTATTATGATCTTTGTTTCGCGTCACGTGAAGATCGAACGAATTTTACGTCTGATGTCTAGCCATGATACGTCGCCTATGTTATCTTTCGAAATAGCTATGGTTTTTAAATCTAATTCGATGGCCGCGCCCAAGAGAGAATGCAGTACTTCATCTGAGGTTTCTAATTATATAGCGACCGATGTCGCTCTCTTCTCTCCTGGACGGGTAATGCGATTAAGTAACGATTGTCCCGTTTCGTGATTTTTACTCTACCGAGCGTGACGTCGGAAACGCTTGGCAACTTCTTATTATCTGCGAGTTCTTTTGCTCCTTTGTCGATAGGAATTCCAGTCTTTGTTATAAAGAACACGACATGGCCCTTGTGCATTATAATTCTTCCTTTGACTTCTATTACGTTGTTTTCGTACCAAGTATAGTCCGGTTCTTCGTCGTTCGTATCGTCAGTATCGTCGGTCTTATCGTTAATGTTTACGTTACAATTTCCGGCCTCGAGAGGGGTTTCGGTTTTTGGTACTTGTATATCTTGCGTGCGGCGTTTCTTAACGCGTGACGAGAAGATTTTGTCGTCACTTGAACTAGTCCCAGCTATCGGGAGGACTTGTTTACTCGGCTCGATCGGGTTACGCGATAGCGCGTCGGCGTTGACGTTCCGTTTGCCGGCCTTGTAAATAATGTCGTATTCATACTCGGCGAGTTTAAGTCTCCAACGAATGAGCCGTAACGTTGGATCTTTGACGGAATTTAACCACGCAGAAGGACGGTGATCGGTTATTGAACTAAATTTGTGTTCGTATAAGTACGGCCGAAAATAATTTACAGCGTATATGATAGCAAGTAATTCTTTCTCTATAGTAGAATAGTTCTGTTCTGCCTGATCTAGTATCCTAGATGTATATGCTACGTGCAGGTCCTTACCGATCTCCCCTTGACTGAGGATACCTCCGATCGCATAGTTAGACACGTCGGTGGTTACTAAGAATGGTCTAGAAAAATCTGGAAATTGTAAGAGCGGTTGCTCACACAAGAGGCCCGTGAGTGTTTTAAATGTTTTATCTTGAGCGTACTCCCACTTGAACGGTACGTCTTTCTTTAAAAGACCCGTAAGTGGTTTGCTAGTCCCCGAAAAGTTTGGAATGAAACGTCCGTAATAACCCGCTAGACCTAGAAATTGTTTTATGTTCTTAGCATTTTTAAGTGTCGGAAATTTCTTTACTGCTTCTATTTTACCTGGATCAGGTCTTACCCCGTTCGCACTAATAATATGCCCGAGATATGTGACTTCTTTCCTAAGGAAGTTACACTTCTCAGATTATAGCTTCAAAGTGGCGTCGCAAAGTCGCGAACAAAGTTTCCGAAATTTTATTAGATGTTCGTTTAACGAGCTCGAGTAGATGACTATCTCGTCCAGGTATACGAACAACTCGTTACCCTGCAAGCCGGTCAAGACAGAGTTCATGAGGCGCTGGAAGGTAGAAGGAGCATTTTTGAGACCAAAGGGCATGCGCTTGAATTCGTAGTGCCCGAAAGGCGTAGAAAAGGCCATCTTCGGTGCATCTTCCTTGTCCATAGAGATTTGGTGGAAGCTAGATACGAGGTCGAAAGTGCTGAAATACTTCGCGCTCCCCAGCTGGTCTAATATTTCCGTTATGTTCGGAAGCGGATAACTGTCCTTGACCGTTTTTTCGTTCAGCATTCGATAGTCTATAACGAGTCGCCATTGCTTATTACCCTCTGCGTCTGGTTTCTTTGGAACTATCCATAGCGGAGAGTTATACGGAGACCTGGGCGGTTTGATTACTTCATTTTCTAAAAGTTCCCCTATCTGTCGGTTGATCTCTTCTTTATAAATGGGTGGAAAACGGTATTGTCGGACATTTACAGGTATTGAGTCCACTGTCTCAATTCTCTGTATCACTGCATCAGAGTGTGTCAGTCTGTCACCCGGTAAATGAAATAAATCTGTAGATTCTCTGATCATATCCTTAGCTACGGCTTTTCTTTCAGAATTCAGTCCGTCTAAGTTTATATTTTGTAGTGCGAGTTCGTAGCGTTCGTCTGTCCGGTCTATGTGTTTGCAGGACTTGGATGGGATGGCGGAAGGAGGAAGATGGGAGATGGCATATTGGACTTGGCTCGCGACCCTTTGTTTAGATTTCGGTGAAGTGGCCGCTGGCTTGTTTATGTTTCTGCCATCCGGCTGGAGTCGGGGTACTTGAAGTGGCTCGCCTGCTGCCTTAACTTCCCCTAGGGAAGATACGGATTTGGCGTCGCCTGTCTCGAATTCTTCTAGTATTATAGACAGAGAATGTATGGTGATGTCCGTTTCTTTAGCATTGAATACTCTGAGATATGCCTACCCCTGATTGTTTGTTACAATTGCTTCTCCGGCATAAATTTCTTCCCCGAAATCTAAGCGAGGTACGTATCCCGTTTCCAAGCTGCTATTATTTATTTTAACTCTACGGATCTCGCTTGTCCGCCCCGGAATAGTTATCTCCTTCGATCGGGCGAAGGGCATAACCATTCCGTGCCATTCTATGAATTCTTTCTCGTAATCAATCTTTGCAGTCTCCTGGAAGAAATCCGATCCCAAGATACCATCATGGGGAATAGGAAAGGTGTTAGGTACTAATTGAAATTTCGTTGGATACCCATGAATATTTATTGTAACCAAACCATAGGTAGTGACAGTTTCGAGATGGCAGAGTACGATGTCCTCTATAATCCTTGGCTTTGTCGCGCTGGGTTCTATCCCCAAATCCGTCTGATATCGCGTACCGTTATGATAGTTCGGTAAGAGACGACGGAAATAATGTTTGTATCCGCCGCGACGTGTTCTCAACATGGAGTAACTCTCGCAATGATTCGATGAGACCCGAGCGCTCGTACGCTCCGATAGTCTTAGGAGGATAATTGTAAGCCCGAGTGCACGTACGCTCCGATAGCTTAGGAAAACGGTAATGAACCCGAACGCTCGTACGCTCTGATAGTTCTAGAATTAGAAGGAAATGAATCCGAGCGTTCGTACGCTCCGATAGTTCTAAGGTAATTTTTTAGATATGGTGTGAGATGCAGAGAGAGATGGAGAGTTGTCGACCACACGTCGGTCTAGGATCACGTAACTGATTCGTGTCGAATACTGGACGTAGTGACCGGGCGTTCTGACTAATAAGACTTTAAAACTTTCCCTAATATGAATGTATTCTAAGTTAAAAAAATACACTTTTAGGTACAATGATAGCGCGACGTTTACTATACAAAGAACAGAGTCAAAATCCCGGTCCGCGGTGCGCCGCGGCTTCTTTTATACCGATTCCTAGCAACGGCGGCTCGTAGCATAGCGGCAGCGGCTCAATTCAAGAATGTAGCCGGCGGCGGCGAGAGTAGGGATGCGGTGAGCGGCTCGTGGCTTCTCGCGCTCCATCGACTGAGCGAGTGGCGTCGACCTTGGCATCAACTGTTGCACGTGGAGGAAGCGCCCTGTCCCTGCGTCTACGTGTTATGTCCTGGCTGTGAAGGCGCATTGTTCTCGGCATCCACGTGTTATGGCCTAGTGCCCGAGTTACGTGGCCCAGTTCCGCTTATCTTCGTACGCCCTAAAGGCTTGGATTAGGACTTCTTTTACTTTATACGCTACTTAAGCCGTATGTTAGGACTTTAGTTATTTAATATGCTTAGTTTATATGTGTTATAATAATTAATAAAACGTAAGGTGTTTCCCCATCGTCTTAGTAATAACTTAACACTAAAATGCGAGTGTGTTACAATATTGTTAGTTAATGTTAATATATACTCCCTTTAAGGCGGGCACGTGTGTGTAAAATATAATGAAGTTAGTAAATAAAAGTACTAATAATTACTTGTCTTTTTATTACTAATTCTTCGTCCTTATTCTATTATTATCCGTCCCCTTATGTTAACAGGTGGCTATGTATTTTATGAGTTCGTACGTTGGGTAATGCAACACTATACTCCGAATGAACTTCTAATATTTGTATGCGAAGTTATACTTGTGTAATTCTTAAAACAGAATATTTTTTGTTATTGTTTTAAAAATCTGTCTCGAAGTCTTTTAACCCCGGTTGTGTTAGTAATATTCCCATCCATACTCATACGTATTAGCTTAGGCTCCTTGCGTACCTGGAATTCCACTACTCAAACCAATCGACAAACTTCTACTAATTTCTAAATCATTAGCATATATTGCTACGATGAGGACGCTCCGCACAGGCAATATCCTTAATTCATTATCGCTAGATGAGGCGGTTTCGCACGGGCGATATAGTTTTCCTAAATCATTGCTATGACAAGAGTTCTCAGCACGGGCAATAATCTCTATACAATATAGTTATCGGTGAGGACATTCCACACGGACGATATATCTTATTCTTCCCGCCCACTAAGGTACGACGAGGTGGCAGGAAATGTCAAATACGTCGCTTAATCAATAGTTTACATAACTGCACGCGAGTGTACGATAACACATTGGGCATAGAGCCTCTATCACCAACGACAACAGAAGAAGAGATACAACGTCCACACATGTTTATTCTTATCGAAGTCCCGGCGATACCCATTGATCCCAGGAACTTACCCCTGACTGATCCCAGGACTGCACGCTATTGGGATATAGAGAGGGAAGCGTCAAGATCCGAGCTAAGTGAGCGTTTGCAACATTATTTCGACACATTGTTTGGTACCGATCCCGAGCCAAAGGAACTACACAGGTAGGTAACGGCCGAAAGAGCGCGATATCTTGCATAAGCAGGAACTCCATGAAAGTTGAAAATTTTTTCGATCTGAACGGGACGTAACAAAATATAATGTTCCAATGTCTTTATGATTTGTAGAATATAATCATTTTGTCAAATATAAATTAATTTTAATAGTTTAATAAAAATATTGAATTGCAAATTTAAAGATAATTATAAATTAAACTTATAAATTAAGTAAAATTTAAAAATTTACAAAATTATTATTTATATTTTTAACTTTGAAAGTTAAATGATTTATTATCATAAAATCTTTAGTTGTAAATTAATAATAAAAGTAATTTATAAAAATAAATATATATAAAAAAGATAAAGTTCTAGGTCTAGATATAATAAGTGATAAAAAGTTAAAGTTTAGTTTTAAAAAATTTGTATTATAAAATTTAATTTTAATTATATGATAGATTTTTTATTCTTCTCCTCAGGGTTTGAAGGCGCTTTTCCCGATGAGCGTACCCGAACCTCTTACAACTTTTTACTATCTCCTCATTAATCTTCCTATCCTCCACACCTATGCCTATATTTACATCTAACTTACATTTAACTAAAGCTACCTTATAACTAACTTACTATTATCTTACTTACTAGTCAACTTAATATAAACTACTAATCACAAAACAATCAAATAACAACTTAACCTAATTTAACAACTAAAATTATTAAATATCCAAATTGACTACACGAGAGAGAGAGAGAGCACTAGTTCCCTGACAATGGGCTTCCTGTACCACATACATACACACATTCACCTCCTTTCAGATTCACACTCCTATTCTTCCATTCCCCCCTTCCTTCCCATCCTTTCTTCCCCTCTTTTATTTTCCAGCACCCTCATCCACTACTCACCTTCCCCTCCTTGCCCCAACACCTCCCTCATTCTCCTCCACCAACTCTCCCCATCCTCCTTGATCCTACGTTCTCCTAACACATGCTCCACGTCTCCTCACCCTCCCCACACATCCTACACCTTCTCTTCTCCTCTGCCTCCCAGTACCTTGCCCCTCTCATCTCATTGATCATCCTGAATCTCACCACCCTCCTTCACTTACTCTCCCCCACCCCTTCCTCAGATAAGCGAGCACTCCCTTTCTTCTTATCTCTCTGTACCACCTGTTATACATTGCCCCCATAATCCTTTCCCACCTTTCCTCCTTTTGCATCTCCTTGTCCCTTCGCTCCCACCCATCATATATACGTCCACCCCCCTTCTTTCCTTTCTTCCATCTCTTTTATACCCCTACCTCTCTCCTCCCAGAACTTCCTCCTCCCAGTTCGATAACTCGCCAGTACCCCAGCCCTTCCCTCCTCCAATTTCCTCTAAAAATTCACCGACCTTCCCCCAGCCCTTAGCCTGAATTTATCCTTTTTCGTTTCTTTCCTTATCATATACCCTAGGGTATACCAGTCCACGCCCAGTTCATCTGATTCATCTCTCCTGCATTGTCTCCATTTCCCTCCGTTCCTTCCATCCCCATATCTCTGCCCCATACTGCATTACTGTTCCCACCAATCTCTCAAACAGCCATATCCTTCTCTTCCAATCTCCTGCAAACCTCCTTTTTCCTATTCTTCAAACCTGCCTAATCACCGTCCCTACCTTCCTGATCCTTTCTCTCACGTGCCCCTCCTGTCCCCCGTTCCTTTGCAGCTTGTATCCTAGATAGGAAAATTCTTGCACCTCCTCAATCCTCTTGCCCTTCCACCTCCATTTCATCGCCGCCATTCTTCCCCCTTCCTTTCTAAATCTCATCATTTTCGTCTTCTTCTTCTTTACTTCCAGCTTCTTCCTATCTAGAATACTCTCCATCTTCTGCCAAAAGCACCATATCATTCGCATGTGCCAAACAGAATACCTTCTCTCCCCTCAGCCTTATTCCCCCATCGCTCTTTCATCAGCCTCTTCTCCACATCTGTTATCACCAGATTGAAAAGGCACGGAGTAAATGGGCATCCCTGACTCATCCCCATCGCCGTCCAAAAGCTCTCCCCTAACCTCTCTCCTACCCTCATATTTTCCTTCATATTAAAGATATATTTAGAAATAAATAATTTTTATTTGCAAAATAAATATTATTATTTAACTAATATCCTTAATTAATATTTATTATTTAAATCAGATAATAAATTATTCATTTCATTCGTAAATTAATCCAATTATTCGACATAATAAATAATTAATATAAATAATTAAAAATGATATAAATCAATACAATAAATTGATATTAAGAATTAATGAGGGAATAAAGGATAAAATAAGTAAAATTTCAATATCAAAAATTAGAAAGATTACTGCAACTAAATACAATTGAATATAAAAAGGTAGATGAGGTTGAGTTAGGGGATTGAATTTTATACAACGCTAGTAAATGCGTTAGAAAAATAAAACGTACATTAAGGCAATGGTTTAAGTAACCAGTTAAACGAATCACACAAAATTATATAATATAATAATTATAACTTTTATATAGAACTCCAGGAAGTGAGAAGAATAATTTATTACGTGACTCTTAGTACGTAGTTATTGGTATCACACGAGGGTTTTTCCAAGTACATCCCACCGCTGCCACCAAACATTTACTATTCTTATGTAACGTCGTGGACTAGGTCACGAGGAAAAATAAATAAATTATTTTATAGCCCGTATATTCATGACGTATCTCATAACACACGTAAATACGCATGGTACATATGTATGTAGAATTCTTAAAATCTAGATGCTCTTTGTTTCACACTATGAGCGATTTTGATTTTCGTCCGGGATTATTATTAGCAAGAGTGTGGTATATGGTTTTATATGGATTGTATTGGATGGATGTATGATGGCATTGTTATGGTTGTATGTGTATTAATCGGTCAGAAGAAAACAATAGGTAAAGACAAAAGAGAGGATATTCTGCAAAAGCTAGTGTTATTGAACAAATTGTTAAGTAACCTTATTATTATATTAACACATTGCGGACGAATCATGAGTTCTTGTGTTCCGTTCCAGAGCTTGTGGCCGATCACGAGCATTCTTGTATTTGCGTTTTTAGCATTTAGAGTGACGGAAAACGCATTTTTTGAGGTTATAAGTTCTATATGGAATTAAATGTGTCTCTTGTTCTCAGTAATACAACTAATTTGATTTTTATAACAATTAGATATTTTATAGCATTCAATAACCATGGAGAACGATGAAGAACATGATAAAATTCTGGATATATTTGCTGACAATTTTTCAGATTTGCAAGTGAAAGTGAAGATATTGATAATTGTAACGATGATTTTGAAAATGAAAAAAACGAGGAGAATAAAAAAAAATGTTAAAGTAACGCTAAGAGAAGAGAAAAATGTTACATTTGCCAGCTTTGTTTAATTACACTTTGCATTACATAGTGTTTTCCAAAATATCATATTTCAAAAATATATTAACTGGTAAAAATATGTAATAAATAACTTCAAAATACAATGAGTGAGTGGTTTTAAAATTTATGTAAAAGATTTTTATACTCATTTACCAAAAACATAGCTGTCCACTAGGCAAAGCTAGCAATAAAACTACCGGTCCGTAATGTGTTAATGTTTAAAGTAATTTTGGTGAGGAATCTTGTTTTATATTAATAAAGCTCTTTAATTTTTCTAGTTATACAATTCTATAAATCAACGAAGATTAACATACAGTACTGTGAAAATCATGTTTTACTTTTTAATGTTCTTTGTATGTTAAATAAATATATCAAGTACAGACCAACTTTCTACTGTCTAGTTTCAGTTGGCATATTTCAGAAAATTTGTTTTCATGCCTGTTAGCAGAATAGACAGAATCATGGAAGGTAACTTCCATTTTATAGTA
>CAKKNJ020000030.1:0-20594 GCA_918808275.2 Dolichovespula sylvestris | reverse complement strand
TATGAACGCGTTGCGGAGTTCCAATGATATAAATAATGGCATTTGCAACATCATCGGGGTCCAATATGGGTAAATTAATTTCAGACCATGTTTTTGAGGTGATATTATTGGCTTCCATGATACCCGTAGATACCAATCCTGGACTGATACTCTGTAGTATTAAGAACAATTTCGAATGAACAATAATATCGCTATTTCTTTTCCTGAAGATTTTTAACCTTCTATAATTCTATGTAAGTTAGAAGTTATCTTTACTTTTTAAATATTAATTAAATGTTAAATATTATTTCGTTGTTTTTCAAAAATTAACATTGGCTAACTATTAACATGAAACAAAATTCGATTATCAAGGGTTATTGTATTATTAAATATATAATATTGACATTATATTTACCGTCACTCGAATTTTACTACCATGCAATTCCTTTTGTGTGATCTCGGTAGCAGCAACGGAAGCGAATTTGGATGCTGGATAAAAGTTAAAAGTAAAATCCGGCAAAGAAACTACATCGTGCCCTGCGATACTACAGTAAAAAGAAGGTATATGCTATAAATATGCGCGCATATAAAATTTACGAGTGATTATCAATTATTTTTATCTGTAAACAATCGACGATAAGAATGATACGAGGAAAGAAATAGTCAATAAATTATTCATTATCAAACCTGTTTATGTTAATAATGTAACCTTCCACGTTAGAATCTAACATCATTCTAGCGGCGCGTTTAGTACAATCAATAAGTCCTAACACGTTGACATCGAATAACCTTTGCCAATCTGGTCTGGATGAATCTGTGGAAAAGTTTAATTAATTTTATCCAAGTAATTAAAAATCTATATTATTATATTCATACCCATAAATTTGGCATTTGTAGAGACCCCAGCATTGTTCACTAGAATATGGACTGTTCCGAAATTTTTCTTGACCCATTCGAATGCTTGTTCGATACTTTCGGGCTTGGTGACATCACACTCGCACGCATAGAATTTTCCTTTTCCTTTTCCCTTAACATTCTGCATCTCTCTCTGACAAGAAAAATGTATAATGCTATATTAATTAATAAGTATATTATAATACTCTATTATACCATATAATATAGCATAGTTATACTGTATCAATTATAATATATTATATATACATATAATACGTGGATGTAAATATATAGTAAATATTTATATAATATTACTCTTAGTACTATATAATTTATAGATTGATCTACAATTTTATATTAAATTATTACTAAATACTAAGAATTATAATATAAATTCTAAAAAAAACAATGTAATAACCTCACATACAACGTATTTTTATTACTTGATAATTATCTATATACCTTGATTCGTATGATCGAAATGAGTTTATAAAATTAAATAAAGAGAAACAAAAAAAAAGGGAAAATGCAATCAAAAGTTTACCTGCATTTTCTCTTTCCTTCTAGCAAATCCAACGACGACTACATCATTTTTTACAAGAGCTTTAGACATTGCTAATCCTATTCCACTGGAAGCACCAGTAACTATAGCTATTTTACCAGCCCAACGATCCATGATTTGTTTTTTCTAAGTTTTCAATAATTAATCACGCTGAACAGAAAGAGGTTGAAGAGACAGAAAGAGAGAAAGAAGTAGAAAAAAAGACAAAGAGAATTATCACGTTGAAATTTCTTCCTCGACTGATCACAGTTATATTATGTTACTTTATTTAATCATACGATCGCGCTTTTATAATTCGCTCGAAGAGTGGGAAATAAAGAACCATTATTCAAGGTCGCATTGCAAATAATAAAGACAACAAGAAAGGATATGATATAAGATGAAAACTAGAATTGTGCTTGTAGTCGTATACATTGCTAATTTCACGTAATTATAATATTGTAATGTAATTTTATTCAAAATGGGATACTGTATGTAATTGCTTGTAAACGATACCTCTTTTTTTATAAATATATAATCATATTATATGTATGCGAAATAATTTGTTATTCTACTAGAGTCGTTTACAGAATATGTCTTTTTGTGTAATGCATAGTAATATCATATTTATATATTCGTATCGATTTGAAATCATTTGATGCTTTGTTCTCTTATTTATCATTCTTTTTCGAAAAATAATACTTTGATATAATTTTTTATTTATTTTTATTTTATGAGTGAAACATATATGAAAAATAAAAAAGAAAAAAAAAGTCGTGAGCTTTTCAAATGTAAACAAAATTTGTTATTTTTATATTTATTTGTTTTCTCTCTCGCTCGCTCTCTCTCTCTCTCTCTCTCTCTCTCTCTCTCTCTCTCTCTCTCTCTCTCTCTCTCTCTCTCTCTCTCTCTCTCTGTTTCTTCTTCTATTTTTCATAAAACTTCGAAAATGAACTAAGTTAAATTTTAGATGAGAATAAATGGTTTCTAACTATGAGTGAGTAAGAATGACTACTTCAGACTTCTTAAAAGATAAAATACTGATAAGCTATTAATAAATTATAACTCAAAACATCTTGTTATCGTTTTGTATCATTTCTTTCGATTAGAATAATACGATGTCAATCTTTCTCTATCGCAATGATAAGTCAAGTGCAAAAGGATTTTCTAAAGATTAATTTACAGAAAAGAAAATTGTGATTTTTCTGATAAAAAAATTATTAAAAAAAACAGAATAACTTATCTTTATTTTTTCCTACGTAAACATATACAATCATCAAATATAATGTTGGATTGACCAATAAGCAATGTCAAAAGATGTAGTATCTATTTTTTATCTAAATAAACAGTATAACAATTGATACAAACATACATACATACATACATACATACATACATACAGACATACATACATACATATATATATAAGTAGATGTATATAACATCCATATAAATAAATATATTTACATATCTAATACTATTCCACAAATGTCAACATTTCTTATCGAAACAATATGTAATAAACCATCGAAAGTCATGCAGTTAAAACAAACATAATTTTCCTTTTTTTTTAACTACTTCAAAGTCTCAAAGTAAGTCGACATGCCTTTCACAAAAAAAAAGAATCCTTCGACGTTCCATTTCAAGAGTAACAAGACCGCGAAAGAACTTGGCCGAGGTCAAAGTTCGATATCGTGGGTGTACGGATTTGAAATGGGAACACGGTTGAGTTTAACGAACTTTCTACGTGAGAAAAAAGAAACTTGCGAGTGAAATCTTCTCAAATAGGAATACGGACATATTTATTATTCTTTTCTTTATTTCTTTATTTCTTTTTCTGTGGATGTCATTCAAGTTTAATAAAAAAAAAAAAAAAGAAAGAGATAGAATACAATATACGGAAACAGTTCGAGACTGTCAAGCAAATTCTAACGAATTAACAGAAAATTGGAGAACTATGTTTGATTCCATTTTAAAAGGTCGTAATATCAAAACAACTCGAAGATTATTCTTACGCTTTTGGTTTAACCATTTTATTTTATCTATTTACTTATTAACATACCAATACCAGAGTAATCAGATAAAGGGTCGATTGTGTGAAAGACAATACTAAATGTAATTGTTAGTCAAATAAAACGTGACGACATGAAATAACGTTTGAAATATTAAATGCGAAAACTTCATGAGAAAGCCTCCGAAAAGATTTTATACGAAACAATATTTTTTTTTTAATTATAACATCTCACGAGATAGTGGCGTATCAACAAAAAAAGAAAATAATAAAAAAAATCACCGATCAAGAGGTAACAAGGAAGAACGATATTTCTCGTTTCAATAAATTTTAATAAGCACAGTTAAATTTCAAGCGCCGCTTGAAAAGAAGGAAAAAAATATATCGAGGCAAGTTAAAAGATGACGTAAGGTGATTTCGACTTCCAGAATTTCTTTTCGATGAAAATTTCACAATAATGCCAATCGATCCGATAAGGAATAATAAACGAGCTTACACTCTTTCTCTCTCTCTCTCTCTCTCTCTCTCTCTCTCTCTCTCTCTCTCTCTCGCCTGATCATGCCATCGATCCTCGTCTATTACTATCGCCGAGTTCTTCACATCGGCGATGAGTTACTATTACTACGAAACACATTTCTAGTCCGATGTATAGACTATTCCATGAAACATGGCTATCAATCATCGATGATACACTAAATCTTCGTTCAAAGCTTTTCGTAACGATTTTCACGAAAAAAAGAAAAAAATAAATAATAATAATAATAACAATAACAACAATAATAATGTTAAAGTGATTCCGTCAAAATAAATTGAGAGGCCTGGCGTCGAATTGATTTACTGACTAACTAAAATCCCCGGAAACGTATAGAAAACTCACATACTCGTAATTAAAATTGTTAGTATATGTATTTCTCACACGATTAGGTTCATAAAAAATGTAGATTTCAATCCATTCAACATTCCGGAATATCTCAAGAGATGTGCTTTCTTTTTCATCCTTGTTATAAGTTGCAAATCGTTATTGCTATTGTTGTGGTTCTTTTTCCTTCTTCTTCTTTTTTCCTTTTTTGCTATTTACCCCATGCAGAGAAAATGATCCTTTCTCGTTCATTTACCTTATTATCTTTCCGAGAAATCAGTAAATCATCTAACAGTTATGCATACGCGCGCGCGCGCGCGCGTCTGTGTGTTCCTTTTGTATACTGTAATTTGATTACGAATCATTGGATTTGCTGTCTAATAAAAAATTTTACAATATTCTACATTAAAATATAATAATAAAATTTTCTATTCGATTTTGTATTTGACTTTACATTTGAATACTTTATATTCAAAAATAACATATTGTGTTCAAAAAGGAAAAAGAACATTTGGACAAACATCATTAGTATGATATTGTGTTTGTATAATTAATAAATAAATATCAAAACTTTTAGTATTTTTATAGAATGCTTTTTTTATCGATATATTTTATTGAAAATTTTAGCATTACTTATTGATCAAATAATACTAAATCGTTGTTATTGCTTACTTACTAATATACTTTCGAAAGTAATTACTTAACTGATTAGACACCTTTTTATATGTCATCGATAAGAAGAATGACATTAAAGATGTTACATTTAAATGGGACAATCGATATCTAATTTTTCTACTGATTTCTTATTACGATTAAGAATGACTTCATTAACTTGCATTTACTCTAACAAAACCCTTTTCGCAATCGACACTGTATCAAATCTCGCTTGCGTAAGATCTTTAACCAAAAAAAAAAAAAGAAGACAAAAAACAAGGAAAAAAAAGAAGAAAAACAAGAAAGAAAAAAACAAAGCGTCTCGTTCATTGGCGTTGACGAAACGTCGCGAATTAATAAAGAGTATCTAACGTTCGTGTGCATCACGTGAGAGAGACCTTGACTCGAACCACTTGTGAAATGTAGCCGTAAATCGAATTACGCCGTAAGAAACACCATCTCCGGATGCTTTGCAAGGAGAAAAACAAAGGCTTGCCGATGAGTAATCTGGTGCACGATGAAGAAAAGAAGGAAAACATAAGATCGTGTAATCATTCGTTTTCTTTATCTTTCTTCTTCACTTTCGTTTTCTTTTATTTTTTCTAGTAACTCACTCTCTTTTCTCTTAAGTCTATGCGGACACATTTCTTATTACGATTAACGTGTAATAAAAAAAAAAAATCTGTCCGCGAAAAGAGAAATACAAAATTAAAACAAAAGAAAAAGAAAAGAAAAGAAATCGTGCAAATTCTTGGCCTATTTTTTTCCTTCTCTCTCTCTTTTTTTTTTTTTTACTTTTCCTTCCATCAACATATTCATCTTCCTCGTACGTTTACTATTCATGTATATTTCCTCATCGACGAACGAAGTCAAGGGGTGTCGATGTCGAAAACGATCTCGTTTTACAACGAACCTTTTACACGTTACCTACACGCTAAATTACGATGCTAAATCTCGGCGAGCCTTGGTGGTTTTGTTCGACCGATTGTATGGTATAAAACGATGCTCCTATGGCCACAGCCAATTTCGTAATATAATTAGACCATGGGAAAGCCTTCCTACGATAAAGGTACAGCCCGTCAGTCTCGTTAATTGGGACGAGCCGTTAATTACGAGAAATCCGGTGTGTCTCGTTTATACTCTATCAATCCTATTTCAATCTTCTATTTTTCTAAGGTTTAAAATTTCGCAACCAACTGTCTTCTCTAGTCGATTTCAAGATCGAATTTTTCCTTCCAATTTTTTTCTATTCTCCTTTTTTTTTTTACTTATCGGCAACGATGACACAAAAAATATACCCTACATAAGTTGCACGCATAATTTATAAAAGGAGGCGAAGATCTATACGTTTTCAAAATCGATTCAATGTTCTCTTCTAATTTCTTTTTCTTTTATATATATATATCAGTTGTTATTAATTTGAAATGCAACAGTATATATATATAAAAGAAAAAAGATAACAAAGGGATGAATGAAAAGATCCTCCAGTTGGTATCCCGTAGAGCAGATATTATAAAATTCTGCTCCCACGTTCTCTACTTTTATTCAGTGTCAGCCTCCGCTGTATAAATTTTCTTCGAAACACATAGTACACGTATATTACTATGTCGAAACAAAGTCCGTGGAACTTACGATATCGTAGGTAAGACTTTGGTAATACAGCTATAATCATTACCTTCGTATCATTTGCACCTGTTACGTGTTACGTTCTTACATGAGCATGGTGATACCATAGAATGATAAAACTTTATTATTTGAAATAAAAGAGAAACTGTGTGTTTACGTATTATTTAAGTATTATTATTAATAAAATTAAGATTGTTTCTTATATATATATATATATATATATATATATATATATATATATATGTCTTAACGTGAAAGTGTGTATTACACGTATGACACGTAACGCATATCACAATATATGTTTCAATATTTCAAACAATGGTAGAAATAGAAAAAGAACTACTATTCAGCTTCTTTCATTTTAAGAACCTTTCGCCTTACGTAAAAAAAAAAATAAAATAAATAAGAAGGAAAGAAGAAAATTTATATAAGTCGAACGAAGATCCATCGATCAATCGAAACATAAATCGATCGAGGGTTCGAGGACATCCGAATGGTTTTCAATCGTCATTGAAACGGAGTATCGAACACCGCGGTAACGTCGATCAGCCCCCATCATATCTACGCATAAATAAGTTAGAAGGATAGAAACTCGGAATTATCCCGGTCGATGTAGTGAAAGTAAGTTTCGTATACGAATCACGTGCTTGAACCTCCCTGAGTATATCACGAGGAGAACTCTTGCTGGCAGGCTCAGTAACATCTTCACCATCTTTCAATTTCCTCCTTATTCGAAACGGCCGATAATCGTTCTGGTTCTTTTTTATATTGCACGCAAATTAAACGACTCGTGATCGTGTTCTAAATCTACGCACACTAACACGCACACGCACATGCACGCACGCACGCACACACACACACACACACACGCACGCGTATATATCTACATAAAATGATTCTCTAGCTAACAATTTAAATTTAAAGTTAACGTTAAAATAAAATTGTGTGTTTCAACGGGCCGGAAAAAAGAATACAATACGGAACGAGATAACGAAGAAGTGTGAAATATTGAAAAATACAGTGAAAGTGTCGTTTTTTTAATATTCGTTTTCTTCTTTTTTTTTTTTTTTTACAAAAAAGCTCTGCCATTTCTTCGAAAAGGTAGGCGGGTATATATCTTGATCTTTTTTTTTTTTATTATCATTATTTAGAATCTTTCGATGATCGCAAATGTTGCAAAGATAAATGAAAAAAGAAATAGAAAAAAACGTAGTTATGACAAAGGAAAGGAAACGAAGCTTTGATCGATTCTACCCTTTCAAACACGTTTCACTTCGATGAAGGATAAAGCAAGAGTAATTAACCTTCTCCAAAGTGGTTTTAATTATTGTTGCCATTTCTTCTCTCTCTCTCTCTCTCTCTCTTTCTCTCTCTCTCTCTCTCTCCCCTCTCTCTTTCTCTCTCCCTCCATCTCCCTTTTTATTTTTATTCTTGTCACGAGATCAGGGGAAAGTACGGAAAGAAAGAGACAAAATAAAAGAGAGAGAGTGAGAGAGAGAGAGAGAGAGAGAGAGAAAGAGAAAGAGATAGTCCTTTCACGTTATGAAAGGCAATGTCCAGTTCCAAAGAAATGACGTTCATTCCCTTTTCTAAACAAAAGAAAGAAAAAGATTCTATGAGTCCTTTTTTCAAGCAAATGTTATATAAAATAATTTTGAAAGAAGACGAACAATTATAATAAAAATAAATGATAAATACTAAAACAAATGCCATATAAAATAATTTATATAAAAATAAATGATCACAATAAAAGAGTAAGAAGTAATTATAATAAAAATATAAAAGAAAATCTTTTTGGAACGTTGTATTTTCGAAGTTTTCATTGAAAACTAAATCGAAAGATCGACAGGTCTATATAGTTATTGATAAATAATAAAACGATAGTTCGGTAATGAATTGAAAGAGGCGAAGGATATCGGATGAAATACTTTCTAAAACAAATGTCGTATCAAATAATCAAAGAAAATAAATAAATAATTATAACAAAAATTGAGAAACGATCATAATAAAAAAAAAAATAAAAGAAAATACTTTTGGGACGTGGTGTCTCGAAAATTTCGTTAAAAAATAAATCGCTAGATCCACAGTTGGATTGATCCAGTGATGGATGATATATCGATAACAAATTGCAAGAGATTGAATAAGATAGAATGAAATGCAATGCTTGGAGGAACGTACTTTACTTTATTTGTCTTTCGCCTTGGGCGCCTCATTAAACGCATACCAGACGAATCGAAGCGCGTCAAGCAATTTGCCGTGGCAAATTACTCTCTGGACACCTCGGTCATTTTTTTTCTTTCTTTTCTTTTTTTTTTTTTTTACTCCTCTCCCAACCCACGCAGAGAATTTCTTTTGTTCGTTACCTCATTATCGCGATCTCATATGCATTTTTATATAAAGTCTATTTTGAAAACAATAATAAATATATATGTATGTATGTATGTATATACGTACGTATCCATATAGATATGTATGTATTGGGTCGTCTAGGATGAAATTTGTAGGGAAAAAAAAAACAAGATTGGTTAATAATTTACAAATTTCATCCTTGACGACCCAATATATTTATATAAATTTATAAATAAATTACAATTAAATAAACAATCACTGACAATTATTATTAATTGTTGTTTATTCAAACTTTCTTTACTGTTATTAACCAACAAATAAATTATTTCATTTGAATAAAAGAAAATATTTTTAAATATTTAAATTTCATGATAGTTTTTATGGCACTTTGATCCGAGCATTGAAATAGGATGTATTACATGGAATGGAAACATGATTCGAATTAGGATTAGAAATCCACGATCTTATCATTTATGTCGATCGCAACCAGAGTTGCCTGGTAATTAGAGTAATTTTTTAATTTTTTTTCTTTTTTTTTTTTGTTGATCTTTCTTTTACTCAAGTTTCAGAGTGAGTCCTTCGTAAATATAATTAGTATTTAATAACTACTAATTACTCATAAATTACTACGTGTTATCTACTACCACCAACGATCAAGAAAAATTTTTTCGCGATCTGTAAACTCACTCAATTCAATCATTTCAACTATTTTATTTTTTTGTCTGTTTCTCGGTCACAATTCTTTTTCATTTATTCTTTTTTTTCTCTTCTTCAACTTCGAGACTTGTAATACGTCAAGTGTAATAGAAACCTTTAAATTACAATCTTCTCCTGTGTATCAATTCCGCTGTTCGATCCACAAAAAAAAGACAGAAAAACCAAATAACATTTTTATGCAAATACAACAGCAAAATGATATTATTAACATTATTATTATTATTATTATTATTATTATTATTATTATTATTATTATTATTATTATTATTATATTTTATGAGAATTTTTATTTATATATTAGCTTTTTTTTAGACACAAAAGAAATTGAATAATATGAAACTTAGAATTAATGTTAATTTATAGACGCCGAAAAATTATTAATATAATAGTATACGTTAATATAGCAATACCATAGGATTTCTGTTAAAAAAAAAAAAAAAAAAAAAAAAAAAAAAAATAATTAGCAAGCGTAAATAATGTGTTAATTAATATGGACCAAAAATTTCCAAGTAATAATAAAATTCAATTACTCTTTCTCGAACTTTTTTAGACTGATTTTTTTTTTTTTTTTGAATTGTAAAAACGAAGTTCCCAGGTTTGTAATTTTACAATCTAAGAAAAGAAATTAGTTTAACAATTAGTTTCGAAAAGGAGTAATTGATATTTAAAATCACTTAGTAACTTTCAACTCAATCTGTATAATTATTTATAGACACAAGAAAGAATTTAGGTTATAAACGATTTGAAAAAAAAAAAAAGCAATAAAAGGAAAATAAAATAATAAATGCGGAAATCGTGTAAAATCTTTTTTAATTAGCTTATTTTTTTTTTTGTTCTTCGAGTATAAATAATTTATTAATTGTCGTTTTATGTCATTTTCATTCGTGTCGAGTGAAACAATGCGCACGGATAGATCCGATTTTATGTAACGCATAACAGAGTGCAAGAAGGTGTATCTCATCATGAAATTCCTTTCACTTCCGTTGCGTTCTCGCAAATTTCTTATGCAATATATGTATAAACTCAGTTCAATAATCGATAATAATAAATCGATTGATTCGAATCGTTAAGAGAATTATACCAACCAATGTTATTAACTTTCTCGTCTCTCTCTCTCTCTCTCTCTCTCTCTCTCTCTCTCTCTCTCTCTCTCTCTCTCTTTCTCTCTCTCTCTCTCTCTCTCTCTCTCTCTCTCTCTCTCTCTCTCTCGTCAAAAGATGTTCAACTTTCTACTACTAGACGATTACTAGCAAATATCTTCCACGTTTTATAACATCATGATTATTAAGAATGTCTTGGAAAAATGTTTGAGAAATAGATTTTCCATTTGACAGTAAATTTCACTAGATAGTTTCATCCGAATTAATCTTTCTTCTAATATTATTTTGTAATATAATTCTTTTACTGTAATTTTTGTAGTACAATTTTTGTCTTGTGTAATATTTTTAATACAATTTTTTCTCCTGTATAATATTTCCAATGTAACTTTTTCTCCCCGATTATATTTCTGATACAAATTTTTTTCTTTATAATTGTCTTTTTTATAATTTTATTTTGTTTCCTTTATCTTATTTCGAATTAAATATAAATTCTATTTATTCACTAAACACAACAAATTCTATTACGTATTAAAATATTTTTATCTACCGTATTTATTTCATCTACTAAATTTGAAAGATTAATATGTCATCTTGCTTATATATATACGTTCTATTAGATGGAACACTTTAAAAAGCAATTAACCTTCACTAACTTCTTCGTTTCTATTTCTCTTATTCTCGAGAAGAAATAATTACACAGAAAGTAAGAGTAAAACGTGTAGAGCACAAAACGATCAAAACGGCCGTTCTCTTTCGTAAAACGGGTATTAAGTCACACCAAACTATCAAAGTTGTAATTATTCAGGCTCGTTATAATTTCTAATTATGTTTATTATTGACATTTTATTTGCTTGTTCTTCTTTTTATTCTTTTTATTTTTTTTTCTTCTATCTGTTTAGTACGTTACAGAAAAATCATTGTAAATTGTTTCCACAAAAAAGGAAACGATTTTTTAATTATTATTATTATTATTTCCCTTTTGTTTGTAAATATCATTCCAATCAGATTCAATGCGAAGAAATTTACATAATATAAAATTATTATCTTATAAATTTTACCACTTTTTATAAAAAATATATTTTACATAGGTATTTAAGATCCTGATAAAGAGACATATACACACACAAACTTTAGATATTTCAAATTAAAATAATATATATATTATGTATTTAAAAGAATTCTAAACAAAAGTGATATAAAGTATAAAAATATAAAAGATAAAATTTGTGAAAATATATTCTTATATATTTGGAAATTAAGAAATATCACAATAAATAAAAGAGATAAAGTCACGATATACTTCGACAAATTGTCTATCTACAAAACGATAAACTATCTACGTATAATATTTTAATGAGGAAAACTGAGAAGGAACAAGGAATAGGAATTCAAGTGAAAGAGGAAGAATAACGGGTGGTCGTTTGAGAACGTTATTATCCGACCACGAACACACACACACACACACACACGGCTCGGATCGTGTGAACCAGAACCGCGAACGGTGCACATTTCGCGGTTGCATCGTCAGCAAGTTTTCGAATGTATTTTACTACACGACTAACTGTGTTCCGTAATAATCTCATCGTTGCGAGATAGAAAGAGAAAGAGAGAGAGAAAGAGAGAGAGAGAGAGAGAGAGAGAGGTTATTTATAAAAGAAAAATCTGTTACTTAGACTTCTCCCATCTCTTCTTATAGTAAAGAAAAGAAGACAAAAAATATCATACACAGGGTATGTGTGTTAACTAAGAACGAAATACTACTTGCATACCAATTAAAGAAGGTGAGAGAAAAAGAAAGAGAGAGAGGGAGAGAGAGAGAAAGAGAGAGAGAGAAAGAGAGAAAACATATTTCTTTAGGTAGTACTCATAGCTTCTTACTTTACAATTTTTCACATGCTATCGTTGATTTATGAATTAAGGAAACTCTTTTTATGACTCGTACAATTCATTCAAGATAACATTATAAATACTTTTAACCAATATAAATCATGAATATTTACGAATTGAAATTATTTACCTTTTCGCGTTATCTATTAATACCGTGTGATACAAGATTAATATAATAGCTCTTTATAATAAATAAATAAATGTACATATAAAAGGATGTGCATAACAAATTGGAATCTCAGATATAGGGAAAAAATAGAGAAGAGATAAAAGTCAACTTTTATTTATTAACTAATCGCATAATTTGTGTCGTGGTGTTTGAATAAAATTTTTCATAATTTTTTTTGAAATGAAAATATTTTTCAATAATTAATTATGCGACTTTATAAAGGTATCAAATAATTTTGATATCATCATGAAAAATAAGATAATATTATTCAAACAACATAAACTTTCAATTACTTTCAACAACTGTTAACAACAATTACTTCCAATTTTCAACATTACTTTCAACAAGTATTAACAATAATCACTTTCAATTGTCTACTTACAAAAATCGTACGATTAGATCAATTGATGATAATGTTTCATATAATTACAAGGACAATTTGATTCGAATAAACTGAGTCAATCGGAATCTTCTATTTAACACGAGGTTCAGTGAAATATAGATAGATTTAGACCCGTTTATTTACTGTCACAAAGAGAGAGAGAGAGAGAGAGGCGAAGATGATTGCAACAGCTTCTTCTCGTGAGGAACGTAATTAGAACAAGGTTGAGATCCTATTGAGAGCGATTGTATCGTTTTGTTAAATGACGAAGACCAAATATAACGTTTCGATGATGATGCTGATGATGATGATGATGACTTACGGTCAAAATTAAATTCTCATTACACACGAAAAATCTATGGAATATTACGAAAGAAGAAATTATCGCATATTACAATAGAAATCTACTTAATTTGATCATTAGTTTCAATGAAATGGCAACAAAAAGGTAATCCAATGTTTTAAAAACGAATTTAAAAATTTTAAATTTCTTTTGTATTTCTATTTTTATATTTTTTTTTTTTCTTCTATACTATATCGAACGAAAAAGAATCATTTTAATATATCATTAAATAAACGATCTCATTGTTCATTTGAAAATAATATCAAAAAAAATGTATAATAATAATAATAATAATAATAATAATTATTATTATTATTATTATTATTATTATTATTATTATTATTATTATTATATATAATGGAGAATTTGGAAATAATAATTTAAAATATTAGGATTATATAAAATTTAAATTACAACAAGATTTAATAATAATAAAAATAATAAATAAAAATTTTAAATAATCTAAAATTCACCAACAGTACTTGAGCGTTTTGTATTCTTCCTTTCAATATAAAAATAAGACAAAAAAAATAAAACAATAAGGAAAGGAAGAAAATAGAGGACGACCGTAAATATCTTGCGGTGACGACCAGAATAAAAATTCTGTTAAAATAAACATTTCTAAAAAAAGACCGAAAGGTTCCGGATTTTCTGGTTGCGTTTTGAAGATCCATGCGAGAATTCACGCACGCGCTCTTATCAGTGCATCTATTTCGTTCTCTATCTCTTCATCTTTCTGGAACACACGTGACTGCCGGACGTTGCATAATTCAAATATAGACGCGCAAGAGAGTAAGCGAGCCAAAGTAACGAATAAATTTTAGCGGTGAAGCGTTTCCAAAAAAAAAAAAAATAAGAAAATAAAAACAGGAATTTAAAATGCCTTCTTTTCTTTTATTTTAACTTTTTGATTGCACATGATCTTTCTCTCGAAATTTTAGAAAAATACGTACTACGATGATGTTAAGAATAATAGTATATATTCCATAAACGTTATAAATATACTGTAAAATAATATTAAATAAAATATATATATATATATATATATAACGCGTTTAAATGTAAATTCAATTTCTACAAAATCTAGATAATTAAGTATCCTCAAAACATGAAACTAAAGAAAAAAGAAGATATTGATTGTATCGTATCAACTCAATCATGAATCACGAAGCAGGATCACGACCATGAACATGAGGAGCACGAGCAAGAGTTGCGATGAATATATTTTAATAAATTTTCTCTACATATTTACATCGTAAAATGATATACTCTGAATAGCTCTGTCATAAAACATCTTACTTTCCGCTGTTAATCGGTCATCGTTCAAAAAAAAAAAAATAAAAAAGAAAAGAAAAGAAAAGAGAATAAGAATAAGAAGAGGAATAAGTTCGTTTCACGAATATTTTCGCAAGCGATGCAAATCAGTTGTCGGATGTGTTTTAACGACGACACGCGATACTTTCTTAAATGTCTCTTGTATTTTACAAGTACGGCACAACTATATTTCGTAATTCTGTTGCAGATAGAAGGGTACATTAGTATAGTAGAGAGGACCTAAACCAAGAAGATAGAAAGGATGCGATCGATCGTACAGATTTAAGAGTAGATCCGAAGCCGAAGCCGAAGCCGAATTGATTGATTGATTGATTGATTGATTGATCGATCGATCATACGTCGATTAAGATGAACGGAAACGGAAAGAAGGACAATAACAATAATAACAGTATTAACGATAACAATTGGTGCCGCCAACTGACATTGATTATCACGATTTTTGTATTGCTGTCCGTCGCAGCAGCCGAAAAGGTTATATTACTATTTAAAAATATCTTTCATTGATTCCTCATTAACATTTCCTCATTAAAATTTCATTCAGACAAAAAGATATTTTATCTTATTTTGATGTAATTTTTTTTTTTTTTTTTTTTTTAAATAAAAAAGAAATAAAAAAAACGAACCGAACAAACCGCAGTTCGCACGAAGTCCTCAGAATTCTTGTTACAGCAAAAACGTCAAATCTTTAGGGAACAAGTATTGCCAGCTCTCGGTGGGAAAATACCGGAGGAAGCTTTTAGAACCGATCGTTTGGCGCTAAATCGTTTGAATAAGGAAGGCATTACGATACCGGATGGCGTTGTATTAGACGCGAGACACGTTCATAAACATCCACGTACTTCGCAGCATATGCCTAAAATCATTAAAGTAAACAAATTTTGTATATATAGAATAAATATGAAAGTGCGATAACAACAACAAAATTCAACAAGATAATTTATATTTTTACTTATAATAAATATAACGTGTTATATTACTTATGAAAATAATTTCAATCGAAGGTATACTTAACGCCTGATGGTCGATACGTACCACCCGAAGGTCGGACCCATTATGATCATCCGAAAGCCGTCGACACAACTTACATCATTCGAACGCCCTTCGGAAGACCCGAGAAACCAACGAATAACTTTGAAAATTACAAACATCATCGAGTGCATGGCAAACAACAACCTTATCCTAATCACAGACAACAGTTTCTGCCATTGATTCCACCTACCAAACCTGGTGTTTATAAGCCAATAGTGACGCCATTGATGTTACCGCTGAATCCTAATTTATTTGAACGAACGTATTTGCCTGCCTGGGATCTCGAATACGATTGGGACACCGTTTATCGACCTTTCAACGAATATTACGTCGACAATATCGCGCTTTTTAATTCTCATCAGGTAATTTGCATTATTATATCATATACATTTACACGGAGGTTACACATTCTTTTTCTCTTCTATATAATTTGCATAATTTTCTATGAATTGTACATACTTGATTAAACATTTTGAAAGTTTTAATTAATTAAAAGTTTTAACTAATTAAAAACAAAAAAGAACAAACGAACATATTTACGAATAATTTGGTAATAAAAATTTTGTTTTTAAATTTCTAGACAAATAATTAGGGCACGTTTTATTAATCGATTTATTAATAATCTATTCATAAACAATAACAAAAAAAGTAATAATAGTATAAATAAAATTTATAAATCGAGGGCACTTTGGGCACTTCAATTTTTATTCGATTTGCTCTCCCTCTCTCTCTCTCTCTCTCTCTCTCTCTATCTATCTATCTATCTATCTATCTATCTGTTATTTTAATTATTTCTAAACAATGATACATAAGAAAATCGATCGACAAACGTATGTAATAACTAAGTACATAGTATGGATGTTGCAAGTCATACAGACCGTGAAAGCAAAACAAGTTTCGTCGACACACGAGATTCTAGTTTACCTACTTCAACTATCGACGACGAATCCACGCCACAAGTACAACCACAGTTTTCTAGTATTACATAGTTATCCCAAGAAGATATCTATGTTACCTTATACCAGATGTGAAAGAACGAAAGTATATATCCCGAGCGTGATGCCGTATATCAAACATGCAAATCTCCGTGAAGCGATCGTTCAATGCTATGATATATCGATGACATAGAGTGAAACAAAAAATAAATTTAAATATAATTAAAAAAGAAAAGATATGTATAATAATAATATTAATAATTTAGTATATTTATTGAAAAGTAAATTATAAAAAGTGAAAAATTAATGATAAGAGTGAAATATAAAATCATAGAGAGAGAAAGATAGAGAGAGAGAGAGAGAGAAAAGAAAAATATTGATTAAATAATAACGAACTTGTTATTAATAATCTGTATTGGATAAAAATAAAATTAACATTAAATTCATTCGACCATTATCATGACAAAACTGACGAACGTTTTTCCATTATAGATTCTAACTGATTATCAAGGATTTCTCGACGAATTTCACGGGAGATCTTTAAGACACGTTGTTGGCAAATCCAACGATAAAAACAATTACGACAATGGCGCAGATCGGCACAGATATAATTCGAACAAAACTATTCGAACGAATGTTCGTAATAATGGTCATCGCGAGAACAAGTACAATAATAATATAGAACCAATCACATCGAATATTAGTTACACGAATCTCACGATAATTCCAGAGACAGAATTTTCTTGTCGCGGAAGGAAGGGTATGTTCGCTGACGTTGAAACCAAGTGTCAAGTAAGTTCACTCGACGTATTAACCGCTTTTACTTTTAATCTAAACGCATAGATATTCGATGATTAACGGCTTTTACATTGGTATACTCGAGATGACTTTGCCATTTAACTTCCGAGGTTATCTTCACACGACACGTTTTACAAGAGAAAGATTGTTCGATACTTCCTGTACGATATTTTTATGACGAAAGATATATTTATGTACTTTATACGTAACGAGGAAGCGATCAAAAATGATTCGAGAATGGCAAATCATCTGTATATATGTACATACGTTATACGGATATACGTACACATAAAAAGAAAGTACTCAAATCAAGATGAACGACTATACTTTTGCCCCATAAATATAAATGCGTAATTCACCCATTTTCAAAATAAAACTGTGATATTGATTATATATTAATATTGACTGACGAATAATAAGCGTAGAAATTTTTAGTATTTTTGTTTATTTTTATTTAAGAACAATAACAAAAAAATCGCGCCTTTTTATTTAATGTATATCTGAGTTTCTCCGAGTTTCGTTCTTAAAATTTAACGTATCTTAAACTAGAAAAAAATTCAACGAATTTTTAAAAAATAATGATAATTCTGACATTAATTGTTAGTTTAATTAATATACACTCTATGGTCAGTCAGTATCTTCGATTAAAAATTGTACTGATCGATTCAATAGTACGAAGTGTTTCGATTTAAAGACATTTGAAAGTTATGCTTTTATAGATATATAGAAAGAGAAATTCATATCTCGATTAATATATAAGAATTAGAAGAATTAATTAAGTCGCACGGCCATTCTAATAACGAATCGAATTAATTAAAAGAACTTCGTTACGAAAGATAATTAATTAAAATGAATGAATAAAATCGATTCACTTCGAATATAATCGAACAAGGAAGTGACTCAATCTTAAAAGGAGGAGAACGAGGAAGCATCTTATGGAGACTTTCTATCTCCTATTTTCCCATTTAATCACTCATACCACCTATACTCTGCGTTCTACATATAGCAAAGAGATTAAAAGAAGAGATAGAAGAAGAAGAGGAAGAAGAAAAAAATCCGCGTTGAAATCAAGAATCAAAACTTTCGAAAAAATTAACATGGACAATGTCTTTTTTTTATACCAAACCTGCAGATCTGAAATTTTTATTTACAAATCGTGTCGCTCGTTTCTACAAACTTACACATCTCTTATATAATATATGTCATAAACGTAACGCTGTTTCGCGTAACGCTTTTCACCGATTCGACCACGCCACGAAACATTATTAATGTTTCAAAGAAGTTCCAAAGATCGAACAAACGAGTTCCTCCTAACGATAAATTTTTTCTTTCGTTTTGCTTCCTTCTTCCAGGTCTTTCATAATTGTTCTGGTTGGTCGAGAACGTCTTCTCTTTGTCCTGCTGGTACGGCCTTCAGCAAGGATAAAAATCGATGCGAGTGGTGGAACACCGTCCAATGCAGAGAATGACGGGATAACTAAAAATAACAAGTGTATTTGGGGTCGATCGATCGATTGTCGAACTCTCGACGATACGTGGACTTCAACCATTGAGCATTTTTTTCACTAGATTGTAAAGTATTCCGATAGTATCTATCGTTGGATAAACAAAAAAAAATTCATAAAAGATTAATTTTTATCGATCCTCATTAATGTAAACGTTCATAGTAAGTTTCAATATGTTGGATTAACAAGATACAAGATTATTTAAATGTAATCATAAATAATTGATTTAATCTTTGATATGAAAAAAAGAAGCCAATCTCGATTAGTTTTTTTCTCGATAAAAATGTCATCAACAAGAATGATGCATGGTTTAGTCTATTATTACGGGAAGACATTGTAAGGCATTTTAAACGAATATAACGTCTGTTCTCTCCAATTACACTACTATACTTGTGATTATGTAAACAAGTCACGTGTCATCTACAAACGTGATATCCATAGTAAAAAATTATTCAGCCATAATGTCGTAAGATACAGTGTACGAAGTAAGATCTATGTAAATTTAAGAAATTTTGTACAAGTTATTTTTTATAGTAAAATGTTACAATACGCGTATCATTTGAAATTGATTTAATTTCACATCACAATAAACCACATAGATTCATAATTCTCATCATTTTATCGAAATTTCGAATATCGTAAAGTTCATAATATTACTGTTAGCTAATATTCATATAAAATTAAATTAATTAACAATAATTAGCAATATTTTCTCTCACTTTTCTAATCAAGGATCACTAATTTTTCTTCTAAAATTTCTCGTCAATAACAAAAATCCGATTTCATAAAAATTAAATCATTCTTAAACGCTCATTTAGTATTGAAAAGAAACCGAATACTATTAAGAATTATTATAATTTTTCTTGAAAATTGCTCACAAAATTAAATTATGATTTCAACATAATTACAAATGTTTCTACTGTACTATTAGCGATAGAGATTTGATCGATCTCTGAAACAGTCATCTACTATATCAACTAATCTATAAAACAGTGCTCGACTATTATTCATTAAGTTTGACTCAGCTGATACAGAAGAGTCCGCTATTACCAACTGGATTTTTTTATTTGGTAGAAAAAGGAACTATTATTGATTCATTCCACTTGATAAATCAAAGAACTACACAATTTATCATTTAATTTATTCTTTTACTTATTTTACTCTATCTACACCAAATTTTGGTGCATACAAAACACATATCATCTATACTTGAAAAGTGTGAGTCAATTATGGGTACGAAATAAATTAACTGAAAGAGCATTAAAAGAATCCACTCCCTCCTCAAGATTATAGTATATAGCTCTAATTTCAGAACAATATAAATCATCATGGTACATAGTAAATTTTGATTGAATTTTAATGCAGCCATTAGCACGACAGTACTTGCGTTATTTACATTTATTGGATGTCGCAAGTAATATCGACCCTATTATTCATTAAGTTTGGCTCAGCTGATACAGAAGAGTCCGCTATTACCAACT
>CAKKNJ020000029.1:20000-32148 GCA_918808275.2 Dolichovespula sylvestris | reverse complement strand
AATAACCGATTTATTTTTTTTTCCTTTTCTTACTACTGAAAGATCTTATTCGTTGATAAACGTAACAACGATATACAAATGTTTCGTTTTAAATATTTCACATTGTATAAAATTAATCATAAAACTAAAATTTGACAATAAAGAAATTTGTTAGAAAAATATTAAACGAACAAATATCTTCGTATAAAATTCGAGTTAATAATTATTATTTATTCCTTCATTTTGTTATGACAAAATTTAGATAAAATAATAAATAAAATAATATTGATACCATCATCTCGCTAATTTTCCATACGTAATAATAAATATTATATATTTTACGTAAAATAATTCTTCTAAATTATTGGGTAATTATTTGTTACACAAAAGCAATAAAGCCTAAGCCATCGAATAGATATTCGAGCTAATAATATCTCGAGATAGGTTAAAGTTACAAGAAAAGAAAATCTATTAAAAGAAATTTGCATGAACCTTAGTCAACTACAAAGTGTGTACAAAGTATGTAAACAATTTTTTGTTTACTCGTGAACTTTTCGAGTAACGGAGTATGTTTATATGGATATATGTAACTTCTTTTTTTGTTACATGTTTATATAGTAACAATCATTTGCAATCGGAATCACTTCTTGCAGAAAATTGCTATTATGCACCATTGAGTTGAAGGACCGGTTGATCCACTTCGATGTAACTTATTTCAAAACATTACGTAATCAAACGATTTTTTTTCAAATTATTATATAGAAAATCAACTACTCTAATACTTAAGATACCATTAACTCGTAAACAATACATAGTAGCAAATATTATACAAGATATAATTTTAATCGCAAATGGCAACTACTGTATGAATATGCCAAAAAGAAATATATGTATCCATTTATTAAAAAGAAAAAGAAACTGTCGACCTTTATAATTCAAAAAGATCGCGAGTAAAAAAAATTCTTGCATGTCAATTTGTAGCTGACTCAGGTACGTGGAAATTTTTGCTTAATAAACTTTCTCGTGAATTGTTATATGTCAAAGTTAAATGATATGAGATGGTGCATAATATTCAAATAATTTTAAACACTTTTGTGCATTAGTGCATCAGATAAATGCAAATGTACTTATCTTTTTTAATAGAGACTTATATTTTTGACTATACCAGTTGATGCTGTTTTTTATACTCTACATGAAAGTATTAACATACTTTTACCCGAAACTTATACGTTCGGAAGTTATCGTAGCTAAAATTTATATATAAGGGGCCACGAACCTGCGCCATGGGTCCGATTACTCGTGCTCGTGTTAGAACCGTGAGACTTTAGGGACTTAAGCCAAAGTAAGCAAAGACATTGTAAGTGAAATACACCAATAAAAATTAAAAAGAGAGGTGTAAGAACACGTGGCCGTGAACAAAGAGATGCAAGATAACCATATAATATATATATATATATATATATATATATATATATATATATATATATATATAAATTGATTGATTCTATTAAAAAGACATACATATGTATGTCGAGTGAGAATTATGAAGAGTGTTTCGTGAGAGCTTGTACGAAAGTACTATTTTTGCTAATTCAATATTATTCCTTTCTTTATACTTATATCTGTTATATTTAGACATATTAAAAAAAAGCGATTATAATACTTTACGTCCTTAATAATTTTATTATATTAAAATATCTGCACGAACACACATATATTAATGTATCACAAATATACGTATACATATAATATATATATATATATATATATATATATATATATATATATATACATATATATACATAAAACGTGCGTGGTACGTGAGTGTGTGTGTTATATATGTGCGCGTGCTTGTGTGTGTAGCATATATACGCAAACCATCGGAATACAAGGATAAATATCGAGGATATTGATTTACCTGCGGTCGATTATATTAATAAATCAAAAACGGGATAAAGTAATAACATAGGTAAAAAAGATTAGAAGAATGATCGATCGTTCCATTTAATTCCTTTTCATGATTTTATTTGAAATTCAGATTACGTAACGCAAGAATCACTTTACTTTCTCGCTTAATCTCTTAGAAATGAGCTTTGGTTTCAGCGTCAGGTGGTTCTCCTTTGTAGGAATGCGAACAAGCTGGCTTGCGATGAGGATAAATTGTACACCATGAAGATGATGATCGTCTCTCTTCGACAGAGTGCAATGGAGTAGAGAGGAGGGGGTAGTGGGCAGGGGCAGGAAGGAGAGGAAGGTAAAAGGAGTAGATAGAAAGACCAAGAGAAATTCGAGTCGAGCTATCGAAGTCCAACTAAGCGTGATGGAGACGCCTAATGACCCTGCTTGAATTACGCGCCAAGGGTGGAAACGAAAGGGAGTATTAGATATATAGGGTGGTCTTGTAATCATAGTACAACCAAGATAAAAGGCTAATGTTTCCTTAAAAAGTAAATCATAATCGTGGGATAATTATGTTTTTTTTTTTATATGGGAGCTATTCTTTTCGAAAATATTAAGACCGAATTGATATTTATTTTAAAAGAAAAATAAGTGAATAAATAAATAAATAAATCAAAATCGTTGGGCAAAATTTTCTTTTCAAAACTTTTGTTTTCGAAAAAAAAAAGAAAAAAAGAAAAAAATTATCGATATAGTGCGAGTGCACGTAATTTAATTATTACTGAAAAAATCTTGATACAAACTATATCTCGTTTACGAATAATCTATAATAGTATAGAAATGTTTAAATAAATGATATATAAATACTATTAGGCAAAATGAAATGAACGCACATTCGATTAATGTATAAAAAACGTAATATATGTATTAAAATATTTTAATCAGCATTTTCGATTCTTTTTTTTCTTCTTCAAAAGATATCAACTCTATCTTTATTGCATCAATCACTTGGTCACCCTATATATTCTATAGAAAATATCGTTTTCACTCCCGAAACCCAAGATACTTCAAGTCGAGTAAAAATTAATGATCAATACTCGCAAACTAGCAATACGATAAACAAGGAAATAATATTGAAAATAAATGATGTTAAATAAATTAAACGTAAAATCGATGGAAGTCAATCAATCGAGAGAGATGTTTAAAATAATGGAGATAGAGTAAGATATTTAAATAGAGAAGAAACAAAAGAAACAAAAGTGAACACGTATTGAAAACTAAGCTAAATAAAGAGATACACCATTAACATAGGTCATTGTACCTACGGTTGGTACATGTATATGTGTTTGGGTAAGCGCGCGCGTGCACATAAATATATATCAAGAACGAACCTAATAGTGGAAATACGATGTACCACCTTTTGTACGAAATAATGAGAATCCAATTAAACTACGCTTCGTATTCGCAGTACTTCCTGAATACAAATAGAATTTAGATATATTCTGAAATAGCGTATATTATATATATATATATATATATATATATATATATATATATATATTAATATTATAAATATTCTTTTTTATTGAACATTTCGATATTATACAATAGATACTCAAATTAATTTGATATTCGAACTTTGAAACTCCAATCCAACGAGGACACTATTAAAAATATAATTTAAAATTCAATGACCCTTTCGTTCTCTAATATTAAAGATAAAAATAGATTATATTATTTATATAATTTAATTATTTATGTTTGTGTGTGTCGTATGTATTCATTCGACGTTATAAATAACATATATTTTAAAAATAATCGACAAACAAAGTTAAAATCATTC
This sequence comes from Dolichovespula sylvestris, assembly GCA_918808275.2. Lineage (NCBI taxonomy): Eukaryota > Metazoa > Arthropoda > Insecta > Hymenoptera > Vespidae > Dolichovespula > Dolichovespula sylvestris. The sequence goes on along the minus strand of CAKKNJ020000029.1, from coordinate 28,427 downwards.
AGATAAAGTTTACCGCTACTAAATAGAAATAAATGATCGGAGAACTGAATTATAACGGCCAAAAATAAACGTCTCCCAAAGAAAACAATATAATTACGGAATGAGATAAGGAAACGGTTGAAAACTTACGGTATTTCTTCCCCTCGTTTCATACTGCAAAAGGACCGATAAAATGAAGAAAATTAAATGGGAGTGGAAACACGTTTTCCACAGAATTCTCTCGTGTTTGTTACCCATAGAAAAGCAGAGTGATTAGTATCCAACGTGAAAATACATAGGCAGAAAGAAGTTTAAAGTAATGTAGTATAAAACGGTGGAGAAAAAAAAAGAAAAGATACAAAAGGAAAAAAGAAAAGCTAGATATTTTTCTTTCTTATTCGGGGTAAACGAAAAATAGAGAAGACAGAAAAAGAAAGAGAAAGAAAAAAGAGAGAGAAGAAAGGAAGAGAGGAAGAGAGAGGAGGATAGAGACAAAGAAGCTCCCTTTTTTGCATTAACTTTTCAGCAGCTCTCAGCGCGTGGGAGGCAAAGCGAAATTAAACGGTTTACGACTACGAGCAGTCGTAAACTACAAAATCTACGAGCAAAGGGAGAATAGAGGCCACCTTTCGGCTATTCGAGACACTACTTCGCGAGGAAAATTATTGCACAGACGTGCGATAAACTTTCGGGCTACGGTTGAAAGTTTGAGCCACCTGTACTGCTCACGATCGAGAACCTTTTAAGTGTTCTGAAATTCAAATAGCCACAGCGGATGATAAAAGACGATACTATACAAAACAGTCTCTATCTCTTTATATTTATTGTATAATTAGTTAGTTAGTTAATTAACTAATTAATTAATATTTGAATAAATTGATCTCCTTTCTATAGCTTTTCTTGTATCGATGCTGTTTTAGTTCATAGATTATATTTATTACTTTATATTACTGCATCAAGATCGACGATGCACATTCTGAACATTTGATAAAATAAAAGTTATAAACTATTGACCCAAAATTAAAATGAAAAGAAAAAATAGCACCATTCTAAAGAGAATTAAAAGACCTTTCGAATGATATGCTACTTGAACCCTACTACCATTTAAGATTTTGGAAGAGGGTTGTCAACCCTCTTAGAAGGTTAGCCCAAAGTGGGTGAAATTTATGATAAGGACTTGTTCAAAACCCTCGGAAAGAAAATTAACCTATCTCACTGTTTCTCAAAAAATCACTAGATTTCGTAGTAATCTTAGTTTGGACACTTTTCGTTGGGAAATTGTATACACAGACATATATATTACATAATAATAATATTAATTTATTTTGTGAATTATTTTCTTTTCAAATTATTATATATTATATATTTCCAAATTGGTATTATTTTAATAACCTATTTAAATCATACTTATGCAATTAATCTTTTTGTTTATTGTCAATATACATTGTATGTAGTAACAACAATAATAATAATATTAATATTAATAAATATAATATACATAAATAATTAATAATAAGAATTTAAAAACAAATAATCTTATAAATAATTTATTCTGATTTCTTTAATATTATCATTACTATTATTACTATTATTATTATTATTATTATTATTATTATTATTATTATTATTATTATTATTATTATTATTATTATTATTATTACTATTTGTTTTTAAATTCATATTACTAATAATATACGTAAATTACACACACACACACACACACACACACACACACAATACGTATAATATATGTAATTTTTATTAAATATAAATGTACGTATATAGAAATCTTTTTCTAATTCTTTTTCTCTATTTCGAGAAGAGCAAAAGAAGAGAACGCTTCCTGCGTTTGAATGAATAGAACAGAAAACGAGTTAAATTCCTGAATGACTGCGAGCTGAGTGCGTGCAATCACGCGCATGCCTCCTAGGATTCAATCGCCGGAATTTAATTTACGAACGCTTAAAAACCTATTATCACATCGTGTTAACTCAGGAATTTAAAAACCCCGTACAAATCTACCTATGCCTCTTCTATTTTCTTTCGATATAATGAAAGGAGAACAACAGCATCTTCGTGTACCTGTATTTCCTTCTAGTGGTTCTTTGAGCGATTCAAAAACGATATCCAAATCGAAATCGAAATCATACACAGGCAATAGTATTTTACTACTGTTAGAAAATACAATAAGAAAAAAAGAAGGAAAAAGAGAGAAACACAACAAACATAGCATACAGAAGAAGAAAAACAATTTTTTGAGAGAGCGCCGACGTCGTCTCTTTCGAAAAACTTCTTTTTCAATATTTTCTGATAACAAATAAAAAGAAAGAGAGAGAGAGAGAGAGAAATTCGACAAGATCTCTTGGCGAGTAAATAAAGAAAAAGTTTAATTTTCATCGGGGTAAACGTCTAAACCCGAATTGTAATAATTTAAATTAGTACGAAACATTTTTCATTTGGCTTTCTCTTTTGCGTCGAGGCTCGATCCATAAATAACATAAATAACGTTTGACCAGCTGCTCGTGCATGAATAAATAGAGAATGCCCACAGGGGAAGAATCAATTAATTACGATGAAACTGGACGTCCCATCTCTCATTTTCATCAAACCAATAGGAGAAATCGGAGAGACACCCTGTAATCATTTAATTTTTTAAGAATACCATGAAGAATTATGATCTCTTTGATGTTTTGGAATGGGATAAAAATTAGCTTGTGAGAAATCGAATTCACGGAGATCATAGTTTTTCTAATTTCTAAAATCACTGTATCTCTCTCTCTCTCTCTCTCTCTCTCTCTCTCTCTCTCTCTCTCTCTCTCTCTCTCTCGCACTTTTCTCTATTTCTTTTTAAGGCAAATTACTACCGTTAACTCAGCAATGGCTACTTAATCATGGATTTTATTATGCTTGGCCACGCGCTTCTCAATATTACGAGCGCAGCGAAACGACAAAAAATACCTCGATGAATTCCTTTGTGGCGCATTTTTATCAAAGGAATCTTAATAGTTACGCGAAATGAGCTCGTATATAAGCGTGTTACGTGACGTTTTGAAGCATCCATTTTCTTTTTCTTTTTCTTTCTTCTATTTCCTTTTCTTTTCCCTCTTTTTCTTTTTCTTTTTTCCCTCTCCTCTTTCATTTGGGAGAATACGCGTTACATACATATAATGTAGATGCGTGCATGCGTGTATGCACGAAAAGAAGCGAAAGAAAAAATTTTAAAAGAAATTATCAGAAAAAAAACAAAAATGTATTGAGAGAGAGAGAGAGAGAGATAGAGAGAGAGAGAGAGAGAGAGAGAGAGAGAGAGAGAGAGAGAGAGAGAGTAAGAGAGGAAAAGAAACGACGAATTTAAAGCCGAAATCTAAAAAAAATAGAACTCGTAGTAATCCGCGTATACATTCACAATTTAAAACAAAAGAAAAAAGTTGGAGAATGCGTTTCGTTGTTTCTACAAAAATATCCCGGTTAAATTTATTGGAAAAGCCTTCACTCTCTCTCTCTCTCTCTCTCTCTCTCTCTCTCTCTCTCACTCTCTCTCTCTCTCTCTCTCTCTCTCTCTCTCTCTCTCTCTCTCTCGCTTTCTCTCTCTCGCTTTCAATCTCATCGCGTCTCTCTTTTTCTAGTGCGGGAAAAGCGACACACGGAACGAACGAGCTATCGACGGGCGGCGAATCGAAAACGACACTCGAACGCATCCGGCCGATTTCCGCTCGCGACTAAATTTATTTGATGCTTTAATCCTCGTGCTTTTCCTCGCTCCCGCCCATCCCAACCCCCTGCCCCCTCTCTCCGCCGTGATCGTTTCGAATACGTCGGTTGCGACGAGTGCTCCTAGTTGCTTCGTCGTTGGCCGTGCGAATAGACCAGAATTAGAAACTTTCTTTTTTCTTCTACTCCCTCTTTTTCTTTTTACACTTTCCTGGTTCTTTCCTCTTTCTTGTTTGATAAATCTAACGACAAGTTACTCTTTTCTTTCCTTATTCTTATTTGGTAAATCTAATGATAATTTACCATGTAAGTATCGTGAATAAGGTGTACACAGTGGAGATCGTCCTTTTATGCATAAAAGAGAATACTTTTTTTTTCTTTTTTTTTTTCAGGAATAATTTCTTTCCACCAGCGTATCGTTTAAAAGCAATTTTAAAAAGACTTTTAAAATTAATATGAAAAATTAAAAGGAATCTTCATTGCGAGAAAACTGTTGAAAATAGAAAAAAAAAGAAAGGAGAATTGATTCTTCATTCTTGCTTACGAAATAACATAAATCAATCGTACAAGCATATCTTTTTTTTATGATGATCGTAAAATTTGTCGTATTTCTCTCCCAAGCCTCCCTTATCTTTCTTCTTTTTCCCTCTTCTCCAACCCTATGAAAATACAGTTTTAATGAGCTATATGTACGAACGACATATTTATAAATACAATGTTCCAAACGAAAGCGTTTCAAGAATCGAGAGAATTATTTTGGTACTGGTTAAACTGAAAAAAAAATAGAAAAGAAAGAAAGAAATACGTATAAAGAAAGGTTAATCAACCTGAAAACTGAAATTTCAACGAAACTTTATAAATATGCAGGGAAAAATTGTTGAGTCATGCAAGGTATTCTTTTTCGATGGGCAAATATTCATTTCGAAGTTCTAATGTTTCTTCTAAACAATAATTTATTTTTTTCTAAATAATTATTTATTTTTTAAATAATAGTAAATATTATATATTTATTTGTTTATCTATTTGCTTATTTATTTATTCATTTCTTTTTTTATTTCTTTGTTTTGTTTTCTTTTTTCTTTTTCTTTTTTAACTAGCTAGCTGTATGGAATGAAACCAAAAATAATTCGATAGCCATGAAATATTTTGAGCAGTTTTGATCGAACACTTTTTTTTATACTGATATAAGATTAATGAGTAACTACACATCCTGTCATCTACGTCCTGTGCTCTCTCTCTCTCTCTCTCTCTCTCTCTCTCTTTCTCTTCCTCTTTTTTTCTTGTAAAATTGTGATTTTTCTGTAGAATTTAAATCTTCAATTTAAAATCCAGAATTATTTAACATTGTTGGAGATTATCAGTCAAGTGTATAAAGTAAATAAGTAATTAAAAATAAGAAATCGTCAACACATAAATTTTATACGAATTAAACTTATTAAAATTTTTCGTAAAATGCGTTTATAAAAAATTAACATGAACGAGCACTTTGTGTAAATGTGATGCCCTTATGCCCTTATGTCCAGACTGTAAGTAGACATTGAGATCAATGATTATATCACAAATACCTATCTATACTAGAACGAGTTGTGTTTGTTTATACAGATCTAAAAAACCGTTGTTTTATCGTAAAAATGAACGTTTCACTAAGATTTTGAAGAATTTTTCCATAAACATAACTTATTCTAGGATTGATACATTTTTATGATATTTATTGGATGCATAATGAAATCTATAAGGAAAATATCTTCATTTCTTCTAAAATTCTTTAATAGTACGTAGCATTAACGTCCACTTGTTTTACATTATAATCCATAAACACTCAGATCAATTTGAATCCAAGCAGAATTCATTAACCCTTTGTATGCCTTTAAAAAATTTTTTTTTATAGAAAAAAAAAAATACATTTCACAAAATTTATTTTAATGAAAATTTAACATTTTCTAATAAAATGAATAGAAAATAAATTCTTAATATGCCATTCTAAAGAATGTCGAGTCTCGTTTGAAGTGTTAAATTTTTTTTTAATTTTTTAAGACAATTTCGTATATTCCATTGTTTAAATTAAATTTAAAAAAAATCTATCGTACACTTTCACAGAGTATATTAATTTCTCCATATCCATTTACAAAATCAAAGTTCTTTATTCAATTTATAAAACGTCATTCGACATTAAATATCCCTTAAGAATATCTTTTTTTTCATTCTCCTCGTATTCTCTGTCCTTTCCTTTTTCACTGAAAGAAGACGTTCAGATCGATTAAAAAAAAATTTAATTTACCGGATAGCCCGAAAAACGGCCAGCTTAAAGGACGATGAGTTACGTCCCTTTGTATCGCCAAAGTCGCATGATGTTATTAAAATTGATTAAACAGACAGTCGAAGCTTATATCCTTTCTTTTTCTCCTTTTTCTTAATTCGAATATTTTCTCTTTTCGTTTTCTCCTTTTTTTTAATTCGAATATTTTCTCCTTTCTTTTCTTTTAGCTTTATAAATTGAGTTCAGTTTACAATCGATAGAGCATCGTATTAATTTTTTATCGTAAGCTTAATAATGGAGTAACAATCCTTTTTGTTTTCTTTCTTTATTATCTTTCTTCTAAAATAATAGAAAACCAACATCTCCACTTAGACTATTCATCTCTTGAATATTTCATATATGGGATCGTAGATATATATGTAAAGTTATGAAAGTTTTTGCTTCGTATCTAAGACGAAAAAGTTAACGTCTGGTATTGCTTCTTCGTCGAAATTGCTATTATTCTAAGGGCACCATTCTATTTTTCTTTTCTTTTTTCTTCCTTTTCTTTCTTTTCTTTTTTTCCTTATCAGGAAGTTCCCTGTCTCGTCGACGGTAGTTAACAGGCAATTCGCGCCGAACCTGTTTTACAATACGGTAGAGAAACACCTGACGGTTACGAAGTTACTGAATTTCTTTTTTTTCCTTGTTCCTCTTCTTCTTCTTCGTCTAACTTCAAGGCTTAGATAGAGAAAAAGCGAGAAAAAGAGAGAGTGTGAGAGAGAGAGAAAAAGAGAAAGAGGGCAAACTTTTCACCAGTGAATGATGTATGGATATTATTAAGTGGTAAAAACTTTCCAGTAAGGACAAAGTTTAAACAGGATTCGTCCCCATCCATCTCGTCGACTTTTGTTTTTTCTTCCTTTTCAATTCATGTTTTTTAATTATTATTATTATTATTACACCCCACGTCTCTCTCGATGAATGGTGAAAATATTCTGTGAAGTTGTTCCGGAAAAAAAGAAAAAAGTAATGAAAGAATAAAAAAGTATCAACGACGACAAATTTCAATGAGGAATGTTTCGAACGATTCGCAAATTTACGTATTCGACTCGATATTTTTATTCTCCCTGTTTCCGGACAATTAAATTCGGAGGGAGGGGAGGGATGAAGAGAAAAGGAAAAAAAGAAATTTGGCAACGAGCCAACGACAGAGTAAGAGTAATTCAATTTTTCTTTTGCCTTTCGAAAGCCACGAAATTTCATGCTATTGACACGAGAGTGCCAAGTTTCAGGTAATATCAAAAAGAATAGAGACAGAGTTTGGCCAAACGTAAACCGACAAATTTAAAATTTTATGGACGTGCCTCTCCGTTGACGATATTAAAAAATTATCCAATTATTAGACCTTCGATTTTTTTTAACTTAAACCTTTATGCACCTAGGATTGTTTTGTGCACCTACAAAACAATCCTAATAATATTGTACTTTTTCAATCGTATCGATAAACATTGTATAAATTTCAGGAAAAACTATTATATAGTTGGAGATATTTCGTAGACGCATTCTGTACTTTCTGTTAACGTTTTACAAAGATTTTGTTCCACATTAACAATTTAAAACAATTCGTCGAAACGCGTTCGATAGTAGATTGATAAGTCATGTCAAAATTTATAAATTCCTAACGTTGAAGTAATCTGACAATTTTTTATTATTGTTGTGTCACCGTTAATATCACTTATTTATTTATAATTAAGAAAATATCATAAATAAAGTTCACACAAAATCAAAATATTATCGAAAGTAGCGACGTTGAATATTATCTAGAAAGTATTTGCGTAGACAAACGGTAGACATGCCTATACTTAAAAGTGTCATTCGTTAATAAATAATTAAAAAAAAATTTAATAACAATCGTTGCATTTTTTCAAAACATTCTATAAAAGTTTATTCGAATTGAATATTCTATGAATGTAAAAAATTTCTGTAACGTTAGTAAAGTAAAGATAACGTAAATATTTTCCAATCTAAATATCGGCATTTTTATTAAAATTTGAATATTTCCTTTAAAATCTTTCCTTTTTTTTTTTTGCTTAGAAATACAGATGAAAGCCGAAACCAGATGGAGAAACGTGATCAGCCTGGCAAGGAAGAAAATTCGAAAGATCAATTTCTTGGAACAATAACGTTACTACTCCTTCGCAAATTTCCGTGAAAATTGCAGATTGAACGTTCAAACAGAAGAAGATTTGTCTAAAATGGATCGTAAAACTTTAGATTACGATGATCTTTAAGGGGCACTTTTCTTATCTACATTTTCTCTTTCTTTTTCTCTTATTAACAGAGAAAATGTAATGGATTGGATTAACGTCTGATAAAATCTAACGAATAAATCTCACCAACAGCAAATAAAGCGTTCTTCTTCGGTCTCCCTCTTTTCGGCTGCAATTTTAAATCCTTTTGGTATCTGTAAAAAAGAAGAAAAGAAAACGAATTAAATA
>CAKKNJ020000029.1:0-17500 GCA_918808275.2 Dolichovespula sylvestris | reverse complement strand
CTAGATTTCTCTGTTTTTTTATTTTGCAGATCACATATGCTTTTCCTTCGATATCAACAAGAAAAAAGAGGGAAAAAAGAGAAAAATAGAGAGAATAAGAAATTATATACATATAATTATATAATAATAAATATTTTCAAATAGTGCAAAACAAAAAATTTTACAAATTTACAAACAATACAATGTACGTACTTAATAATTAATATTGTATGTAGGATGTGTTCTATTTATCTGAAAAAATTGGAATAACTTTCGTGAGAGACTTGTAAAAAAATTTGTTTAAAAATTTGTTTGATACAAAGAGAGACGTCACATATACCAATTTTTGTTTTTGTTTGGCTAATCGATAGGTGGGGGAAAGGGAAATTACAAAGACAAATTTTGTTTTCTTTTTTTTTTCATAATCCAATTGATATTTCTTGAGACAAGTTCAACTGCGTACTATTTGAGCTAAATTCATTATTATAAAATATTATAAATTAAAAATTATGTTATATATTATATTCGTGAATCTGTATCACTGATTTCCATTTAATTTGTTAGCATGATTCATAAATAATGAAAAAGATGTTCGTTAATAAAAAAAGGAAGGACTTCTTATCACACACATATGTACATAACATTTGGTAACTTGTGGAACATTAAGGAACAATTGGCCTTTACAATTCTTGGAACTTAAAAATTGTTGATATTTTACAATAACAACGAATGACATAGTACTACGAAAAGAAAAATATATGGTACCATTAAAAAAAAAAATGAAGAGGAAAAAAGGAAAATTTGACTTTGAAATTTTCCCCACTATTCGACCTGCGAAAAAAAGAAAGAAAGAAAAATTGGCACCATATGTGATGTCGCTCTCCGTATCAAACAAATTTGTAAAAAAAAATGTTTCTGATAGGTTCAATCCTTCACCAGAAATATTCAGATTTTTCGAAATAAGCGGGACATCCTCTATGCGTGTTTGTGTGTGCATGCGTGTGTGTGTGTGTCAATAATAACCAATATAATATAATTATTTGAAAAATATTAGAGGGACCGGAAAGTAATGTCGTTTCTGCACATGTCGATATTGGTTTGTCATTTATCAGCTCATTGTGTACTTCAAAGTCGTACCAAAGACAGGTTAGAGTGACTTGTTTACTCGTAAATAATTAAATCTTAAATTTTTTTGCAATTTATGGTGGAATGGCTAGTCAAATATTAGAAGAGGTACATATCCGGCATTGTATGCTTTTTGAATTTCACAATGGTAGTAACGCAACAGTTGCTACCAAAGACATTTGCGATGTTTATCCAGGTTCATTAGACGTTCGTAAATACCAAAGGTGGTTTTCTAAGTTCAAATTCGGTAATTTTTATCTTTCCCACTCGTATCGATCAGGAAGACCAACAACTTTAGGCAATGACATGTTAAAGGCGGAAGTGGAAACAAATCCGTGTCAGACAATCGAGGAACTGTCAAATATTCTTAACCAATCTTGATCGACCATCCAAAAATATTTGCAGCAGATTGATAAAGTAAGCAGAGCAGGTTTTTAGGTCCCGCATAATCTGTCCAAAGAAAACAAAACTAACCGGTCCACCACATGTAACTTATTGCTTCAGTGGCACAATACAGAAGCGTTTTTTGATCGTTTGATCACTAGAGATGAAAAATGGGTCCTTTATGATAATCCAAAACGCAAAAGGCAGTGGCTCTCTCAGAATGAATCGCCACAAAGTACAGCTAAGCCAGGTTTACACCCCAAAAAGGCGCTTTTGTGTGTTTGGTGGAGTATTCGCGGTGTCGTTCATTTTAAAGTGGACAAACTGTAAGTGTAGGCCTTTACTGTGAACAATTGGATCGAGTAAATCAATCTTTGATTGAAAAGTGCCCAGCGATTGTTAATAGAAAAGGCGTTATTCTGCAACACGATAATGTAAGACCGTACTGCGCAAGATGAACCCTGCATACTTTAAATAATTAAGGATAAAATAATACTTGTGCACTTATGCATGATCATTATCATCGATATGATAATAGAAATTTTCAAAATTTTCAAAATTATTATAATCATTTTACGTATGAATAGAAGTTCTGAAAGATAAGCTCGTCAAATTTCTCTCTCTCTCTCTCTCTCTCTCTCTCTCTCTCTCTCTCTCTCTCTCTCTCTCTCTTTCTCTCTCTCGAAAAAGAGAAAGAGTTTCTCCATCGTTTCTCGCCGTCAAAGGAAAGAGAGAGAAAGAAGGAGAGAAAGAGAGAGAAAGAGTAAGAGGAAAAAGGAGGATAAAAGCGCCTCTCTCAGACGACACGATCGTGTTTCGTTGGAAATGTAACGTCGACGAGAGCCTCGTAAAATTCCTGTCACCGTATCGCGCGTCAAATGCAGTCGAACGCGTACGAAACCAAGGGCCGCTGGCGGTCGATTAATCTTTCCGCGAGCGGAAAGCCGTAGGGAGAAAAAAGAGAGAGAGGAAGAAGCATGGAGACAAAAAGAAAGAAGAGAAATATGACGGATAGAGAGAAAAAACAGATATAAAAAAGAAATTCGATTAAACGTCGATATGGCAATCGAGAGGGTGGATACAAACATAAATACAGACATTCATACGCACACACGCGCGCGCGCACACACATTTATATATATATATATATATATATATATATATATATATAAAATATCCGCATAATCGTCGTGAGACTGGATCGTCATCGTCCCTACGCTCGTAAATTAAATCCGTAAAAAAGTTTCAAGGAAAAAGTGGAAAGAAGGGTTTGAACGAGGGAAAAAGAAATAAAGAAATAAGGAAAAAGAAAAAAAGAGAGAGAAAGAAAGTAAGAAGTGAGAAAGTAGTTTCGATCGTATCTCGTTTATTTTTATGAATTAAATGAGTACCTATATAATAAAGAAAGAAGACGAGACGGAGAGAAAGGAAGAAATAAAAGAAGAAAAAACGATTGAAAGACCACGAAGACGACAACAAGGTGTTGGAAGCGGCATATAATTTGCAGGAAATTAGTTCCTTTCAGTGAATGTGTGTATATGTGTTTCTCTCTCTCTCTCTCTCTCTCTTTCTCTCTCTCTCTCTCTCTCTCTCTCTCTCTCTCTCTCTCTGCGTATGTGTTGTGTATAAGAAAGAGAAAGAGAAAGAGAGGGATGATTTCAAACGCCTGAAGCACCTCGCCCCTTAACCCACATTCTTACGTCACTGTCAAGCTTCTGCGTGATTGTACTTGCGTACCCGATTGCAGCACGGCATCTCGTACACACGTTGCATTCGGATGAGATTGGAGAAGATGAGAAAGAAAGAGAGAAAGATATATATATATATATATATATATATATATATATATATATATATAGAGAGAGAGAGAGAGAGAGAGAGAGAGAGAGAGAGAGAGAAAGAGAGAGAGAGAGAGATTGTATTTCCGCAGGTAATTAGAAAATCATCCCGTGTTTCGCATCTGTGCGAGCTACGAGAAATACAAAGTCGTCGTTCGCAATTCCTTCGAGACGATAATAGTTAGCCGGAGAGGACCACGATGCAGTTTCCTACGCGTATGTATATATGAAGCTATTTCCATATTAGAAATTGTCGAGTAGAACAGACGACGACTACAACAACGAAGACAACGATGACAACGTCAACAATGACGACGTCAACAACAACAAGCGAAGTTACGCCGATTAAATGCAAATGCTTTTCTCTCCTCGGGGAGGAACGCTTTAAATCCTTAATGAGACGTACCGCAATCGTGATTCAGTCCTCTTTTGTTTTATAAAGAAAATATATATCTATATAAATATAAACATATACATATATATATATGTATAAGAAACGTACTTATGCGACTTATCAGTCTTTCTATTCTTTCGGCATTTATATGAGAACGAAAGTGAATATACATGCGTACGTATAAAAAGGGAAAAGAAATAAGTTTTATGAAAATATTGATTGTGATACTGCACTTTATTATCTATTTAACAATCACTCAAATACCACATTTTGGTAAACGTCGTTACGATATTATACATACGTATATGGACGAGTTCATGCGTAATATTGATCAATTCGACGTTCGGTTAGAATAAAGACATCGTTTCGACATCGAACGAATTAAAAAGATAAAAAAGGAAAAGAAAGGTGCTAAGGAAAGGTGTTACGCATAAAAAGTGAAAAAAAGAGATAAAGAGAAAGAGAGTACGTTGGGGATGTAACGCGACGTATCATTATCATAAATAAAAGTCGAAGAAGTTAATACTACCATTCGGTCGAATTCCTCCGAGGACGATAATTTATGCCGACTTGGCCGCGGGCACTCACGTGAGCTTCTCTTTTTACTTTTTGCTTCGCAATAGAGAGAAAGAGAGAGGGAGGGAGATATACGGTGGTGTGTACGATATATCGACCGGTTAGAAATAGCCTTACAGGTCACACGCAAGATTTTACATAAACCAGTATCGACCCGATACCAAAAGAGATTACACACACCACACACACACATCTATTATGATATTCATCATCGTAAAGAACGGTGTCACACGATCGACCGTCACTTCCACGTAGACACAACTTTTCTTTCTTTCCATAGAACATGACCCGATAAATATTTTTCTTCCTTCCGTCCTTCCTTCCTTCCTTTCTCTCTCTCTCTCTCTCTCTCTCTCTCTCTCTCTCTCTCTCTTTCTCTCTCTCTCTCTCTCTCTCTTTCTCTCTCTCTCTCTCTCTCTCTTTATTTCATTGATAAGACGCTACGTGTAACTTCCTAAAAAAAGAAAAAGAAACAATTCTTTAAAAAGTCGTTAGGTAATAAGAAAGTAAACCCAAAAAGAAGAAAACTTAATGCTTCACAGAGGTCTCGCAAAGATTTCTCACATACGAATTCTCTGATGAAAAAGAAAGAAGACAATTGTTGGGATTTACAATTACTGAGAGAGAGAGAGAGAGAGAGAGAGAGAGAGAGAGAGAGAGAGAGGAAACGATAACAGGATATGCACAATAGGTGTTAGGTTACGATAAATCTTCGTGAAACAATGAGATGATAACAGACTCCAGCAGATTGTGGCCCAAGAAATAACAAGAGAATTCAGATATCGAGTTACCACACATCACGTGTGGGTGCGTCATGTATACGTGCGTGTGTGTACGCAATGAATGTACCTGCGTATAAGCATACGTATGTGTGTAAGTGCATTTGTGTATAAGTAAACGTTTGTAAGTCATATGCGTATGAATATACGTATGCGTAAGAATATACGTGTGTGTATGGAATCACGCGTGGTTCAAAAAGATTCTGTACTAAACTAACGAAGATATAATATATATATCCCCCCCCCCCTCTCTCTCTCTCTCTCTCTCTCTCACTCATACACTATATTTTTAGCAGTGTAGAAAGTCGGTAAATACAGGCATTGACTCCCTAAATCTATCTTTAAAAATTTATCACACAAATCTACGTTAATCGATTCGTATAATAGGTTGAATGCATCAGAGATGCTATATTCCAACAATACCTTAAATACAGGTCCGCGATAAGAGTAAAGTACTCTCTCTTAGAACGAGCTTTCCTATGAAAGCTTAGAAAGCCCCCCCTCTCTCTCACACAACGACATCGTCCACGTAGGCCAAGCTTTCGTGGAATTTCATAAACTTTTGTCGTCTGGAAAGTTGGAAGGCTGGACGTGAATAGAGATCGCGTTCTTACTCTTACTCTCCTCTACCCCTCACTCTCTCTTTTTCTCTTAAGTTCTCTTCGTGAACATTCGCGGTCTGGGTTCAAGATAGCGAAACACGTTTCGCATTCACGAAACCTGTGAATACCGTCGAATATTACAATCCAAAGCCATCTTTTCACATCGACGTAAGCGCGATAGAGCTCAAAAATTGCCAAGCAACATGCTGGTAGAACTTGCTATTTCCTTCTCTCTCTCTCTCTCTCTCTCTCTCTCTCTCTCTCTCTCTCTCTCTCTCTCTCTCTCTCTCTCTCTCTCTCTCTCTCTCTCTCTCTCTCTCTCTATCATCTATCTATCTATCTATCTATCTATCTATCTATCTATCTATCTATCTATCTATCTATCTATCCTCTCTCCTTCTTTCTCTGTTAATCTTGTTTTCCGAAGTTTGAATCCATCTGAGAAATGAAACAAAAAATGCATAAGTAAATTATGTACATATGTAAGTACGTACAAATTCACATACACGAGTATCTCTATATACAGATTGATTATAGATTTAAAAACCAGTTGAATATCTCGTTTGCTAGGAGCAATAAACAAAAAAAGGTCATTAAAAATAATTACCTTATGTGTCAAACCAGAAGTGTCATGATTTTTAGTTTCTCTTATGGAATACATTCATTTATGTACTTTTTTTAGTTAATTAGATACTCCGATCAATTATTTTGAAAAAGAAATTATTAAACAAGTATAGACCTGAAATTAATTTCTAAAAAGTTAATAAAGAATTAATAATAAATAAATAATAAATAATTTTTAAAGTTAATTAATGAGATATTATCGTGTATAGTTATATGACCAACAGTACATACTTTCAAATTTAAACAATTATAATTATACAGTAGCTTTTTATTGAAAGCTAAATGCTTTCTTAATTAATTCATAATAACAATAATAATATTATCTTAATTAATTCAATATATAAAGTTCAAAGTGCCCGTTATTTTTTTACAGGCGTTTTTAATTAACGACGTTTATAATTTTCGTTTCGTACTTCTTACAAATTTTAGTTTCATTAAGATCAGCATTACTATTTCTGTCTACACAACGTTAATTATTAACTTTAGGCGTATACTTGTTTAATAATCTTTTAAAGATAATGTATTAAAATATATAATTTATTTTTTAAAACTATAGTATAGGAAACACAAGAAAAACTGAAGATCATTAAACTTCCATTTTAATCGGAAATCAGATGTTTCTTATTTCATACTCTTAAAATATAGGAGATATGAAATCATGAAATTTCGTTTAATAACTTTTTATTATCTATTGCTTCTAACAAAGGAGATATTCAACTAGTCTTTGATTATTAAAGGATATCCTTGAAATATATCGCGTCAATATATTTAGAGCTCTCTTGAAAATAAACTACTAGTCGCGTATAAAGAATGAAAGAGCAAGAGAAAAAGGAGAAAGAAAAGAGAGAGAGAGAGAGAGAGAGAGAGAGAGAAGTTGTCTGGAAAGAGTTTAATCCTCTTTGGTACAAACAAAGGACAGTGTTCGAATGTAAATATTTCAATACAGGCTTGGTTTCCAGGTGTGTCCTCGAGCTAATTCGCTATGCATCATTTTGTTGTACTAGGTTGGCCAATGAATACTATTGGAATTTTCAATATTTTATATTGTTTATATGCACTACATATACATAAAACTACTTCTTTCTAGTGAATTACTTGCATTTAATCCAACACTATACTATTACATGCGCGCGCGTGTGTAGGTGCGTACATGTAAGTATTGCAAGAGCATAGTGGATTTCTTAGTGTGCGAAACGCTCGAGGAATTTTTAACCGAAGTGAGACTGTTACGCCTTGGGACTCGAATTATAAGTTTTTCATCGATAAGTTATCGTTAAATAATCGGAATAATTTAATTTTAGTCCGCTAAATCATTGATCACTGGTAAAAGGATCTCTGTTCTCCGGTGTAGTATAAATAATCGATAAAGTCATCGATTTAATTGCAAAACGATTAAATAATGTTTAATTAATAACGAGAAAAAAAATATAAATACTTTAGTTTTAAATTGCATTTGTCGAATGTAATGAAAAATTTAACCTGATCTTCTCTTTTTTGTTTAGTATGAAAAAATATTTTCAAACAGAAGTTACATCTTTTTTTTGTCAAATATATTGCCATTACAAAAGAGTATGGGTTTTCCTTTATTAAAGAAGAAAATGGAGTTGATTTTGAAACGATCTCGAAACCTTCCACTAAATAAGAAACAATAATATTTCTTATCTTGAAATCAGATAATTCTTGCCTTAAGAATTTTTCTCAAAAGTATTATACAGATAAACATTTGCAACGCAAATGTTCGATCACTTGGTATATATATTACAATATAGTACTATTATACAATATAAAGAACATAACTTAAACTTAATAAAACATTAAAATACTTCGTATATAAAATAATGAATAATTGTATAGTAATAAAATAAGTTAAGATATAAAAAATAGAGATACACACACGCACACACATACTTCAGTATGTGACTTCAAAGTTACACGGCATTGTAATGTGTTACACATACACACGCGCACACGCACGCATACACTTAAATAAATGATCTTAAGATTACACGGCATTATAGAGGGTTAAGTTTAATCATAAATAAAAAATAATAATAAAAAAAAAAGAATTTAAATAAGTAGAATTAAAAAAAGAATATAATGGCCTTGACGAGGACGTTATCGTACTCGTTAATTTAAGACAATAAAATGAAAGAACAAAAGATTGAGTTTCTCGATTCGTCAGAAGAAAAAATTGTTTCCCTTCGCCGTCGCCTTCGCCTTCTCTTATCGAAAGTTCCATTGCAGCTCGTAACGATGATTCATCTCCGGTCACAATGGCTCGTGCATCATGTTCCATAGAGATAGGTCCGATGAATCATACGAATTCAAACTTTCCGATAGGATATCTCTCATCAATGCAACCGAATTAGTTTCATCGGAATAAGAGGATCAAAATTTGCATGAGATTCGAAAAACCAATGACAGGACATAACAGTCCAACTTTCCATTTTGATGAATCTTTTTATACGCGTAACTCTGTGTTAGACTACGTACAAAACTACGTGTTCGTTACATTTCGTCGGTACCAAGGATATTTGATTAAAATTTTTCTCGTCCCCTTAGCGAATAAATTTTTATTAAAATGTAGATAGGTACGCGACGTTTCGTACCAGCGAATATCACTTTTATCAACACGTAAATTTTTATGCAAAATTCAATTAAATGCTTAACGACTCTAACTCGTAATAAAGATTTCGAAGATAATTAAAAAAAAAAGAAAGAAAAAAGAAGAAATAAAAAAAAAGGAAGAAAAGACAAATCTCTTTTCTAAACAATATCTTTAAATTTCTTCAAAGTCATTTCATTTATATTTTAGATTAAACAATTAGTATTAGAATCAGTAATTTAGAATTACAATCGTACAGGATGTATAAAAAATATGTGTAAAGACTATCATAGAGGCATTCTACACCTTCGGATCGGTGGACATTTATAAAAAATAGCGCGTGCAAATTTGTCCTTGACTTCGAAATTGAAGGTCAAATTTTTGTTTGCTTGCATCCTATTCTACTCGTCACGAGGACAAAAAGTATCAAAGGAAGCATGGGTCAAAAGTCAACCGTTCAATTGAAAAATGACTTTAAAGTTCCAATACGTCTAAAACTATCTTTATTTATAATATATTTACATTTCATTGTTTACATTTCATAGGACACAAAGACTCGTGCAAAATTGTTCTTAACGTCGAAATTAAAGGTCACAACAAATAGTGCAACAATCAAGGTGAGATATAATTGAATAACTCTAGTCTCGGACTAACTTTATTTATAATATTTCTACAGTTCACAGTTTACCTTTTACAGTCGCCCCCTATTCGTATCATTGACGATTTCTTGTCGCTATGTTTGTGTTCAGTCAGTCTATTTTTGATATTCAGTGAGTTTAGTAAAATGGCAATCCATAGAAATATACGGCAAATGTTACGGGCTAATGACGAAACAGGAGAGGACTACCGTTTAGCGCATAATATATATCGAGAGACAGTAAGATATAATGGAAGATTATTACGTGCAGAAGATGTTCCAAGGCAACGTGATTCTCAGCGGCTAGATCAAAAATTTGGTGCGGGCAAATAAATAGGGCCAATAATGTGATCTCCGATGATGCCTGCTCATACGTTGATTATGAGACATCCTTGATTGAATCTTTCAATCATTGCATTCGGATTTTTAGAAATCTATATTCTAGCATTTTGACGATTGAGGATACTAGAACTCGAAAAACTACTTTCGTCGGTAAATAACACACGTTGCAAAAACCGTGGTTCGCTTTGCAATTTATGTAGCATCCAACGGCAGAAATTTCGTCGATGGCCATAGTCATTTGGATAAAGTGCCTGCACATGTCAAATTTTATAAGGTTATAGACCTTCTTCTCGAATTATTCTTCGCACTGTCATGTGACTTATTCCTACCCTACGTAGGCCCATTAGCGGATATGCATGAGCAAGAGCGATAACTCGTTCCTCTTTACGCCAATGCACACGGGAACGGCCCGGGTCCAGTGTGGATTAAAATGCCGTAATATCATATTGTTAATCTAGCCGCTGAAAATCACGTTGCCTTGGAACGTGAATATTTGTATTGGAATATTTCTATGGATTTACATCTTACTAAATTTACTGAATATCTATTTGTAGTGCCTCCAATTTCGACGTTAAGAACAATTTTGCACGAGTCTTTGTGTCCTATGAAATTTAAACAATGAAATATAAACATATAAATAAAATTAATTTTAGACGTATTGGAACTTTGAAGTCATTTTTCTAGTGAACGGTTGACTTTTGACCCATGCTTCCTTTGACACTTGTTGTCCTCGCGACGAGTAGAATACGATGCAAGCAAACAAAAATTTGACCTTCAATTTCGAAGTCAAGGACAAATTTGCACGCGCTATTTTTTATAAATATCCATCGATCCGAAGGTGTAGAATGCCCCTATGATAGTCTTTACACATATTTTTTTACACCCTGTTCATTGATAATGTCAATTGACGTAAATTTCAAATCAAACATTTATGGGATGTATCAGTAATTAGATGGTTAATCATGAGCATTCATATGCTTGTGAGCAACAGCAGCAGCAGGTTTCGAAGAGAAATAGGACGTTCGAATTTCAAGGACACTCTGGAATCAAGACTCTTGATCAACTAACACCGCTTTATACTAGAATAGTGATAGATACTAAACAATAATCGTAAATTGTAAACTAAAATAAAACAAAATAAAAAAAAAGAAAACAGAATTCAAATGTCAATCTATTATTCGATTTTCTATTCGACAAAAAAAGAAAAAATTTTAATCACATTAAATTATACAATAAACTGTAGATTTTGCCTCCTTATTATGTCGCTAATAACCCACACAAAAGATTACGATAACAAGAAAGGAAATTACTATGTTAAATTGCTACATTATTATATAATATATATAAATATGTAGATGAAATTATATTTGTGTAGTTTAACGATCAAAATAAAATACATGTATGTATGTTGCATACAGACACAAATACATCAAATTTGATATTTATAAACTACATACAGGATGTCTTGAAAGGTTCGACTTTAGGACATCAAGAACGTATTGAAAAAAAATTTTGTTTTTCGTTATAGTTCTCTTTCAACTCTCATGGTGTAATCGTAAAAAATTACAAGTACCAGATTTTGAAATTTGAGAAACACTGCTTTAAAGAAACGTGCCAAACAAGAGATTGCCTCAAGTAAATCTAGTAGCCCTCGCTCACACTGAGCCAATTTACGTTAGCAGATGGTACACAATCACCGGGTTAGAGAACCTGTGCAAATACGCGAAACCTCCAGGAAGGAAAACAGAATTCATCCATGTCTCGTTTTGAAGGTGTGTGTACCAAAAAGACCAATAGATATTTCGAGACCGCACAAACCATAAATCGAAATTCCCCGTATTGGGTATAATCATATGAAGCAAAATACGTAAATAAGATTTTATCTCGTTACCTCGAATAAATAGAACGTCAGAAAGAACATTTCTTAAACTTATCGATACTACATCGCTTGTATTCGATTGAATCGATCAATATCTATACAATTCCACAATGTTTACGACGAACGACAATGAAATTTATCTGACAGTAAGACTGTAATCGATATATAATAAATACATTAATATCTGCGTCGACAATATTGACTATTTTTGTTTTCTAACAAATTTTATATAATAATTATCTGATATATCGCAACGAGTTAATTGACCACAATAATTGAAAGCGAACGTATGAATAAAAATTTTTGAAATCAAGAGAAATACTAACAAGTCCAAACACATCACGTTCACCATAAAAAAAGATCAAATGTCGAAACTTAAACGCAGAAATTCCATAAACAAAAACGATTGAATATTTATTATATATTACTCAAGTTATTTATTATATATACTATATTATTATATGAGGCTTTATCTGGAATTTAAACTAACATGAAAACAGGATATTATTAATAAAATCTAACAAATTTAATTAAGAAGGAAACAAATAACATGGCTAACGGATAAAAAATCCGAACTCAGCACGTAAAACAAATTACTAATCTATAAAACAGTAATGAAACCTATTTGGGCATATGGGACACCATTATGAGTCACATCAGCGAAAAGTTATACAGTCAAACTCGATGATCAACAAACTATTATAATTACACTAACTTGAAGGATTCATGGTATATCAGTAATGAAGAAATAGAAAGGTTATAATAAATATTCTTACAGTACAAAAAGAGATGATTAAGGTAAGAAATAATTAGAGATAATTAATCGGAAGCTACAAAAGAAGAATCGAAATATACATTAACCCACCAGCCAACAATATTTATGATTAATACATCCAGTAAAGGCTCAAAAGAACACATTAGGGAGACGTGTTAAAAAATTAAGCAATACGAATATATTAAATCAATTGATCTTATCAATAAAGACGTTGTCTCAATGTAGATTCCGTCCTCGTGATATTTCACACACACACACACACACACACACACACACACACACACTAAAAAATAATTATTCTCATTAATATTTAAAAATATCGGAGAATTATAATTGAAACGTCAACTCAATGAAGACAACGTTCACGTGCTATTTTTCACTAATATAACAATTTTTATTTAATTTCTATTACTGACAAATTGTAAAAATTATAGATTATATATGAAGAAAAAAAGAAAAAATAAATAAAAGGGATTCTTCCCAATAATGTTTAACACTATCGAAAAACTATAATTGAAACGTTGTCTGATAAATTGTATTACTAATAAATTACAAAGAATATGGTGTGTGCGCGTGTGTGTGTGTGTGCGCGTGCTTGCGTGCGTGTGTAAAAAGAATTGAATTCTTCTCATTAATATTTAAGAATATTGAAAAACTATAATGTAATACAATAAAAGTATACATATTTTCTTTTCCTTTTTTTTTATAAAGAAGAAGTACAATAAAAGAAAAGATCGAAGGATGAATAGGGTTGGAAGATTGTACTTATGGGAAGGGATGGTATCATTCGTCGGAAGTGCTTTACGTGCACATTTCGATGCACGAGAGGGTGACAAACACGTGCATGCAATGTCGCGAACACGTGTCACCAGAAAGTGCGAGAGATTGCTAACGGCACGCACGCTACTATAATCGCTTGAGAACTTGATGGATACGGTCTATGTACTTGTGCAGCTTTACTTTATTCACGTATAAACGACCGACGTTCGAAATAAAAGAATAGAAAAAAAGGGAGGGAGAAGATAGAGAGAGAAAGAAATATTAAAAAGTATCGGTTTCGATGTTTCGTTTTGTTGGCTCACCGTTTAATATATAAAAGGGTATCCCCTCACAATTGGAACAGACTGTATCTCCAAACAATTGAACAGAGAAAAAAATGTTATAAATCAAAGTTAAATGGTATCGACGGTGAATAATACGCAAATAATTTATGCTCTTTTGTTTATCGAAAATTGCATTAAAAAAATGTGAATTCACTGTTTTCTTTCTTTAATGGAAACATATTTTTGATTACGCCAGTTTATACAGTTTTTTATGTTCTAAATAGAAGTATTAACAAACTTGTTTCCTACATCTATCCATTAGGAAATTATTATCCGTAGTATTACTCGTTCATGAACACGTCAAAGATATAGGTATTAATTAAAAAAAAATGTCAGTCGCATTTTGTTGATGCATGGATGCATCATCAACTCTCACCTTCGTTAGAGTTGTTTTTTGTAAAATTCTATTAAAATCGGTTTAACTCAATTTTTTCTTTTTGTGATTTTTACCATTAAAATGTTTATAATGAAATGAGCATAATTTAAAAACTAATCATTTCGTTAATTGTTAATATTAAAATATTTATAATAAATAAATCACTATTAAAGCATTTTTGTATACTTATAAAGCACTATTTTTCATTTTCTTTTCTAAATTTTCATTCGATCAAAATGAAATTTTAAAAGCAGCATTTTCACTATTGTAGGTGAACTCTGTGCGAAATTTTATTATATTTGCTTCAGCTGATGCATTGATATATTCAAATATCACATACACACACAAAACGTCATGTTTCTTGTAGAACTTTAAATCGCATTGATATATTTACATATTTCACTTTTATCATAAATCATAGCGCAATCGGAGACTTTTCGTGAAGGTAATTCTATATAAATATTAGAGAAATAACTAAAAATCTTCTGTAGCCGTATTTTTGTGTAGTACTTACAAAAAGAAAATTATTAAATGTAAGGAAGTTATAGTATTATTTATATTATTATAATTATACTACTCCAATTTGTGTAAAAATTTTTAATAAAAACAAAACAAAAAGCTTCTAACATGAAATAACAATTAAGTTTATGCCGGTAAAACGAAACAAAATTTACAAACATATATATGTATACATACATATATATGTCTCAATTTCTTCCGTCAAACATTATCATATATTCTATAAGTAAAGATAATAAAAAAATTTTTTGTTTTTTGTAAAGATAATAAAAAAACTTTTAAATAAAGCACTTAAGTGCTCACGTTTGTACAAAATTCTTTTCCTTAACTTTAATTATAGGATATGCTGGTAAAGTTAGGCAGGTAAAAAACTGGTACACCGTGTATATGTGAACATGTTATTTGGAAATTACATTGCATTATATATGCTTAAAATAAAAACATTTCAATTAGCAATTATCGCGTACAATAAGAATAATTGAGTGGTCTAATGCTAAAGGGTGTTATGCCGTAACAGTCATGTTGCGTTATATTAATCCTTTTATGAAAACTAGTGGTTTCAATAGAAATTGCGTAAATAAAGTCTGCTATTTTCTTCTTTTTCGTTTTTAATTTGAACTTACTCTACCTTTGTATTAATATCTCCGAGAAATTTTTTTTTTAATATTTATTCTATTCTCTGTATACTTAAGTCTTTAAATATTGAATTTAAAGAAAAAAAAAAGAGAGAAAAAAGAAAGCTTTACAAAAAATGTTTTTATGAAAAAATATTTTTAGAGGACAGGAATTTTGTTTCATAGTTATAAATTAAGGAACAATAACTAGACAACCAAAATGTGACAAAATAACTAAAACACAATTCTATTTATTATCCGATAATTATTTTTATTAATTAATGATAAGCATTTTGTAGAGTAAATGATTAGTATATATGAATGTTGTGATCTGAATAAATAAATAATTGACAAGGTTTTACCTAAGGATTGTGAATAATCATATTATATTAGTTTGGGGAAAAAGAAATCAATTATTTTTTCGTTTACGTTCACGTAAAAGTAATGAATTTCTTTTTTCCCAAACTAATATTTATAAGTATTTTAATGAAATTATTAACAATTTTTATACTAATCGGTATAATACTGATTAATTATATTACGTACTGATATTTCATTATAAATAATGTCATTTATTTAAAAATTGATTTTAAAAAATTGAAATTACTGAGTCAATAAATAGCATACTTATTAAAAATCTAATTTGTGAATATTTAATGGAATATCTTTCACTTCCATTGGATCACCCAAATGTTTTTTTTTTAAAATATCGATAATAATGGTAAATAAAAAAATAATTTAGTAAGTAATAATGGAAAATAAAAGAATAATTTTGAGATTCAGATAAAACATAGAAAATTATTTTATCCGTTGTCGTCGATTTAATAATGTAATAAAGAACAGTTTTTGTACTAAATTCATCACGTGATCAGTTTACATGAATTTCGCGGTTCAAAGCTGGATAATCTCTGTATGGTATTATTGTCATAAATTCAGCCAGCATGTCGAGTGAACTGTGAATCTGACAGAGCACAAGAGAGATAAATAGATAGACAAAAAGAGGGATCAAGAGGGTGGGAGGGGGGAGAGAGAGAGATGGAAAAAGGGACATCGAAAAACGTAACAATACAATTTGTTCGCACGATTCCATTCGACATAGCCAACGATTACTAAACGTTTATTTTAATTTTAATTTTTATTTTTATTTGTTTATTCAATTTTTTATGTCTTATCTGTCCCATCCTACAGACAGTCGGAAGAAAAAAATTATATTTAAAGTTAGAAATTAATACTTTTCTGTGTCACCTAGTCTCCCTTTCTCTCTTTCTTTTTTCATTGAAGAGACGAATGGAAGAGAAGAGGGAAAAATATAGTCACGGAGAACGTGACGATGGAAGAATGAATGTTCGATAAATGAAAGAAAGAGAGAGAGAGAGAGAGAGAGAGAGAGAGAGAGAGAGAGAGAGAGAGAGAGAGAGAGAGAGAGAGAGAGAGAGAGAGAGAGAGAATAAAGAAGAACACGTTTACATATGCCTGCTGTTCGTCGAAATGCACTTTTTAAAGGCGAGAAAAATGCGATTTTCATGCATAAAGCATCATAGTTGAAACACCTAAAGCGGCACGTTTCTGGAATAGAAAAAAGAAAAAACGCCAAAAGTAACGCATAATAAATGAAAGTATCTAAATCTCGAGAGATATTCGACTTCTCTGTCCTACCTTTCTTTATCAGAAAAAAAAAAAGAAAGAAAGAAAAAGATGACATTAAAATAAATGTTTTTAGTTATATAAAATTAAATCAGGAAAGTTTCGTATCAATAGTCTTTCATTTTCAACGAGACAGAAAATTAAAATGAATCCGAAATAAAAAAGAAAGGAAAAAGAAAATTTTGTTATACTTAAAACAGACAAAAATAACAATAAAAATAACAACAAAATAAAAACAATCAAATTTTTCTTTCCATTTTTGCCCGAAATTAATACCCTTTATTATCATTATTACTATTACTTTCTTTATTATTATTACTATACATATAATAATAATAATAATAATAATAATAATTATTATAATTATTATATTTTTATATTTATTTTTATATTTAATAAATATAATTATTATTATTATTATTATTATTATTATTATTATTATTATTATTATTATTATTATTATTATTATTATACAAATATATTTTTACTATTTTTATATATAATTTTAATGTGTGTATATGTATATGTTTTGATCCAATCCAATAAAATATTACTTTAATCTAACATTTTAATAAACGAAACAATGTTCGTTTCAATTAGAAGACAAAGGCGAAAGAGACGAAGCAAAAATAAGTCGTACCACCAACTTATTTTTGTTTTGATTATTACCCCACGTTTTACCACGTTAACACGCCATTGAAAATC
>CAKKNJ020000028.1:0-16125 GCA_918808275.2 Dolichovespula sylvestris | reverse complement strand
ATCATACCCTCTCACTTTATCGGAATAGGCAAGTGGATAAAAAATTACACGCGACCCACGCGAGCCACCAGTTGCCCGTTCCTATCTTAAGATGTATAAGAAACGATTGAACTATCGATATATCAGTTTTTCAAATTTTTATCGTTTTTTTCGAGTCACTCGATAGCAGCATTTTTTTCTTTTTTTCTCTTTTTCTTCTTCTTTTTCTTTTTCTTTTTTATTTTTCTTTTTTTTTTGTATAATAAAACAGTATGCAGATACCCGAGTATATTTTCTAATTTTCGTATCTTTAAACATTAGAGCATTGCGAGTAGATATAATCTGCCCAGCGAATACTGTCCCGCTATGGCCTAATGTCGGATATATTCGTTCAGTAATTATCATTATGATTTATTACTAGATACAAAATTTCTTTGTATTTCTAAGTAAAACAAATAAAAACTGACTTATTTTCAAAGAAAATGTTTTTCTTTCTGAAAATCTTGCATTTGTATGTTGTATACGGTCGTTTTACATAGGATTTTTTTTATCTATTGTCGTGGAAAAAGTTCTAAAATTTCATTAATTTTAACGTTTAAAAATCTTTCGTATCTTTTAAAATAAATAATAATAATTTAACCCTTGTACTGCCAACCCGGCTGGTATATGTCGATCCTTAATACGTCCGCGTCCATTTGTTTATGTTCAAACTCTCTCCTCTGAGCGTCAAATGACTTTCATATAAGTTTAATCATTACAATTAAATATTTTCCTACATTTAAATGCAGTAAAAAGAATCGCTATAAATTTATTCATGAAAACAAATAAAGAAAACGGCCGGAACATTTTTCGCATATACCAAATATATGTGGGATTGATGGTAAAAGGGTTAAGGAAAAAAAAGAACGATAATGAAAAAATTTGATAGAAGACGATACCCTTCTTTATCCGATTGAATCTTTTCAAGGAACTTTTGAACCGGTGCCTCGTCCATCACATGAGCCTCCTCGAACTTTTTCTTAAAATCATCGGGTTTCGCGTGGTGAGCTAAAACAGCACCCTCACCGCCCACGACATCCGACATATACTGTCGCGCTCGCATGATCACCTCGGACAGTTGAAGCTTTAATAAAAAAGACAAAAAAAAAATAAAAAGATTCATCGAGTATTTAAAACATGAATGCTTACAATAACAAAAAAACTATGCGTATGACCTTAAAAAAAAAACATAATGACTGCTGATAAAAAGAACTACGAACCAAAAGCTGTGGACGACCGAGCGCTGTCAATTTAACAGCCGTGATTCCGGCACCCATAGAAGTACCTGCAAAGATATCAGCCTTAAATTATTCCTTGCTTTGAGTTACTTCTTTTCTTGTGCAAGACATATAATAGGATCACTTAAATAATATGCTTTTCACAATTTTTTTTTCACATTATCTTAACCAATGCACAGCATCATACCATATAGTTTTTAACATAATTGGTAATATAATTCACGTGTATATATAGCGCGTACATAACAACACAATACATATATGTATATCAAAAGCGGAAAAAGAATTAGATGAAGATAAATCTTGACGGTCATTGTTCCTGATTCTCTTACCACAACTCAAGTCAAAATACAGGTGATTCGTGAGATATCTCAATCTCTTTCCAATTTAGTGCCTTCGTAATCATTTAATGGGCATTCGTGATATTCCTAGGAATCTCTTCGAAAATGATGTATAAAAAAAAGAAAGATTGCACCTGGTTCTGATTCACGAAACTTTTCTAAAAGCGAAGCATTTTTCGATCCATTTGTTTCTTCACAAAGGAAGCAACAAAAGGAAGAGTTAGACAACGATTTAAAAAAAAGGGAAATGAAGAGAGAGAGAGAGAGAGAGAGAGAGAGAGAGAGAGAGAGAGAGAGAGAGAGAGAGAGAGAGAGAGAGAGAGAGAGAGAGAGAGAGAGAGAGAGAGAGAGAGAGAGAGAGAATGAAGAACCACTGAAAATTATAATTGTTCATTAGTCATCGGCCAAATATTTTTGCCGAAGACTATTCGAGCGAATGTTATGTCACATCTTTGATTGGAAAGTAAGTAGAGTCCGACTCACAAAATTTCGAGTTTTTATGTCACATTCTTCTCATTTAAAATTAATTATTTTTTCGACTAATATTTATAATTTTTCCTCCAAATTAAAAATGGTACATACTTTGTTATTGTTAAATATACATAACAAACGTATTATACAAAATGTCTTTGTTTGTTTGTTTTTCTAAGTACTCTATTTGTTGAGATGATAATTATAGTTCGTGATATATCCTTGATATATCTTTTTGTGAGATGTAATTCTTTGATTTGTTCGAATAACTATGTCAATTGCTACCAATAACCGAGAAAATTTTCGTACATAAATACGCATATACTTGGAGAATTAAGAGCTACAAGATTATTTATTTGATTATGTAAGTTTTTGATTATTTAAAATTATAAATTATGAATATTACGAATACATATGAATGAAAATTATATTCTACTATTTAAAAATATAAATTATGAATATTATGAATACACAAAAAGGGATTGATTTCACTTAACATGAGATCTCTATTGTGCTCTCTCCCTCTCTCTCTCTCTCTCTCTCTTTAAATCCCACCCTTCATCAATCTTAATTTCCTCATGGTCTTTCTGTTTAAAACGAACAACGTTTCAAGTAATAAACTTCGAAGGCACATCACATGGCAGTAAATAACGTGGAGCGTAAATAATGTGGCGCGTAAATAATGTAGCACGTACATTCATAAGTGACAAATATGTAGTCTCTCACGCATACGTCGAGCAAGAACTAAAAGACTTATATTGTAATCGAATAAACGCCCAGACAAATTTGCAAAAGCATATATACGTGTACATTTACACATACTACCTCCTTTCTCTGCCTATAAGTAGAAACCAAGTTTAAATGAATGATATGCGTAATTGCTGTCGTAGCAGGGATTACAACTGAATGACAACTTTCGATTTTGCCGAGAGAATACACTGTACGGGAATATCCGTACGAATTTTCTTATATTTGTGAGCTTAAAAAATCTATGGCTCACCGGCAACAGCCTCGAGGCACCTAATGAAAATGTCCATGTTTCGTTCGCAGGAAGCTTCGTTCAAGTAAAAGTATGTTCTAGCCGAGGATACTTTGTAACGACGATCGGCAAACGATTTTTCGACGTGGTACTTCTTCAACGGTCCCTCTGCTTTCTCATCACCCGCTTCCGACACGGAGGCCCTAAAAAAAATAGAGATCGCCTTTTAGCGAATATCATTCCGAATAACTAACGAATCGTATCTACCCTCCCTTCTGATTATTTTATTATGCAGTTTCGAAAAGTTATAACATTAAGAGTTCATATCGTATCAATTTATACGACTATTATTTTATTAATATTTTCTATTTCGGCAATTGTCAATTATCGATATAGAAAAGATTTCAACATATTTCTTTCATTAATTTTGTAAACTTGACTCACTGTATTTCACGGCGCTCGGCTTCTTCCTGCGATATATCTTCCTCTACGGAATAATCCAGAATCGGTTTGACTCCAAATTGCCGTAACCTGTCGAGAACCGGAGTGATTTGTACTTCATCCTCGCCGGCTACAAAGTGTCCATAAAACGTTGCCTTCATCATTTGCGTAAAGAGCTTTTCTCCGAGCAATTTCTCTGCCAGCTTCATAAACTGAAAAGATCGAGAAGACCATGAAAAAAAGATAGAATGAAAAACCAAAAAAAAAATATCTTTCATCAAGAATATATTTCGGAATGAGAACAGATAAGCCAACGCGTACGTAAATACGCGTACATACTTTTTAAGTATTGTATGAACATTCGAGAAATAACACAAAGTAAATAATCTTAATCTAAGGCAGTTACTTACATATATTAAAAAGTCTAAACTCGAGACGATTAAACTCTGACGATGCACTTATGCTTCATTAAACTCGGTTCATGATTCGACATTACGATTATACTAGTGGAAGAGAAAGATTAATATAAAATCAAATTACCCTATGACCAATCATCCATCTTTGTTAAACTCTTTTAAAAATTAAATTGTTTAAAATCCGTTTGCATAATTTAATAAAACCATAAAGTTTTTATGTATAAAATATTTAAGAGGCAACGTAAATAACATAATGAATTTGTAATATAAAAAGACTTTATCGCACGATTCGTCTTTTTGAATTTTAGTCTGGAAAACCACTGCGAAGCTACAAAGATGTCAAAAAAGTCGATTGACAAAGCAAAATAATAAAATAAAAGGAGATGTCACATCCGGCGGACATCGTAATAACATACTTATCTAACAAACTTCCTTTGAGTAGAATCTGAGTTACTGTAATTAAGTAAACATCTTTTGAGATAAATTGACTGCAATTACTCAACATTCCTAATGTTTCTATATTTTTCAAACAATCGAGAAAGCTTGTAAAATTAATGCGGTCAGTACGTAGGTACGTACATATATATACTTTCGTCTGTTCGTTCGATAGAAAAAAGTACATGTAAACAAGATCAGAGAATAAGTACGTAGCCACATACGTATGACATCTACATACGCACATATACGTACGTAGTGCGATATTTAAACACATCGTTATACACATCGTAATATCAAACATCGATAAAACCGTTGTTTAATCATTTGTAAAAACACGCAGGTGTTCTTCGTAATAGTTATGTATAACTTATAAAAATTATGTCAATTTGTCGCTTTCATTTTTTCCTTACCGTTCGTCTACTCATTATTTTTAACGTGTATGTATCTACTAAAAAACATGTATCATTATTTGTGTTAACGGCGACAGATGACAAAAAAATTGATTTTAAGCAGATGAAACTATTCTAAGATTCTGTTTTTTCTTTTTTGAAGGAATTTTATATTTAAAAAAAAAAAAAAAAAAAAAAAAAAAATTTATATAACGCAAATATTTTCCAACAATAATAATAAATTTATCTTCTTTTTTTTCTTTACATATACATTTTTCATCACTTACGATGTATGCACATATACGAAAGAAAGAATAATCTTCGTCATGGAAAGACACCATAATTAGAAAGGACATAGAAATAGAACAAACAAAAGAAGAGATACGTATGTAATTACGATCATTTCCTAATCGATTAGATTTCGATGGGTTTCACATACGAATCTATTATAGTAGTCTTACAAGTGTTCCTTGTAAAGGAACGAGCTCGTTCGCTCTTTTGAGCGCAGAAGCACACGCTATCAATGTACCTATATATCCAATACAATAGGATCAATATCTGTATTATCTATCGTTTGTTCAACAAAGTTTTATCTATATTTATATGATATTTAACATATACGATAGAAGGGAGCCATATAAAAGTAATTGAATGATCTAAGTGATTTTGTTGTCGAAAATCAGTCGAATAAAAATCCCAAGAGAGGTCACATTTATCAGACAGACCACGATTGAAAGCCAAACGCGCCTCACACGTATTTTTTTTTATACATTTATATTTAAAATGTGACAATTTTTAGAATCGGTATTAATTCACGAACACAAAATATAAACTAGCGTCGATAACCAATGTGAATGGTACGTTCATTACAGACTAATTATACGGATTTGTCAGACTTAATTGTTCCCATTCATTTGTTGTATTCCAGCCGATGATAACGTCGCGCTATTTCGCATTTGCCCCCCCCCCTCCCTCCCTCCCTCCCTCACTCACTCACTCACTCACTCACTCACTCACTCACTCACTCACTCACTCACTCACTCACTCACTCACTCACTCACTCACTCACTCACACATTCACTCACTCACTCACTCACTCACTCACTCACTCACACACACACACACACACACACACACACACACACACACACACACACACACACACACACACACACACACACACACACACACACACACACACACACACACACACACACACACACACACACACACACACACACACACACACAGAGAGAGAGAGAGAGAGAGAGAGAGAGAGAGAGAGAGAGAGAGAGAGAGAGAGAGAGAGAGAGAGAGAGAGAGAGAGAGAGAGAGAGAGAGAGAGAGAGAGAGAGAGAGAGAGAGAGACTTTCTTATATTTCATGGTGAATTCTAAACTTTTCCCAAATGAACCAAAAAAAACCTGATTAAAAATAAAAATACAAAGAACAATAAACAGTGACTGGAGATTTTTACAATCGTCGAGAATTATAGATTACAAATAAAAACTCAATTTACATATATTAAAATGATTAAAAATATCTAATCAATTATTTTTTCACGCATTACGATTGTTTATTCATAACCACAGTTCATCGATATTGTAATTCATGTCATATTCGTATGTTGTATGTATCATATAGCATACAATTTTTCACTTATTATTGATCCGAGCAACGTTTAAAGAACCAATTAAAGGCTAATTTAATTATGGTTACTTTAATTTTAATATTAAACGTTCAAATGAAATTTAATGAAAAATCCTATTTAATAAATATTTCTCGCGAGCTCGTTAATGATTAAAAATCGATAAAAATAATGCGGTTAAATTGCATCGAGCTTTAAAGTCGTAATGTAAGTAGTTCACCGCATATAAGTATGTATGTAGACGTATCAAGATAGTAAGCTACGACATAAAACACATTCAGCGAGAATTGAACCGACGATCGGGGGCCAATGACTCTTCGCCAGTAAAATACACTGTCGTATCCACCAACGAACTCTCTTCGCCAGGATCAATATTCTGCCACCTTGCCAGCAGACAGAGCTATACGTACGTATAGCTATACACCTATGACGAACGTATGTATGTATGTATACTATGCATGTATGCTAGAAATATCGCAAATACGAGGTATAAAGTATGTGCGCTTTAATAAATCATCTAATAGATGTCCTTTGAATGCACCCTTTATTTCGAAGTACGATCTTTTTTACGATAAATAAGTGTGATTTCTTTCTCAAGACTCATTCAAAATCTTTAACGTTTTCTCCATTACGATTTATCGAAACCTAAATTTCGTGCCCACAGATGACAATTCGATGTTGAGCACAATTTCAAACCATTTCTTACGATTAAATAAATCTTGTTCACGAAGCACATTAAACCTGAACGTTGGGATTTGGTTTTTGATCGAGCTTTCTTTCCTGCCTCCCGCTCCTGGTATAAGGAAAGAATTACAACGACGTTAATTGCAAATACCGAGACCGCTTGTTAACGATAACGTAAGTAAGTAGGTACATATATACTCAAACCTCCGACAGGTAGTCTCGTTATTTGCACGGAGCCGATAGCAATGTTTTTCAAAGACTTACTGATGTTTACCATAGTTTTAAGCAATTGTTTATCAATAAATGCATATACACAGCGTATATACAACTTATTATGTACTTTTTGCAAACTCGCTCCGTTGAATCAGCAAGAATTAAAAAAAAAAAATTAGTTTCGTTTGGAATTTTTACGTTGGAGTTCCTTTTTTCGAAGAATTTGCAAAAGATTTCATAGTATGGTTTCTTTTTCTTTGGTGACAGAAAAAACGGGGAAAAATAAAACTATCGTTCTTGCGGTACACGGAAAGATTCTCCCACGCTAAAGAGGCGCCAGACAAACTAACCGGACGACCTTGGGTATAATTATCACGTGTCTTTACAGACCAATCGGAGCGGAACATCGGAATAGGACATCGGACTCATTTGTACCTTTCCTCGCGGTGAACTCGACCAATGTTTTTTAGACGTAATCTATCATCAAAACAAACAAAGACAAACAAGTACGAAAGCGAACCGAAAAAAAACACAATCCCGACGATATAAGTTGCTGTATTGTATTTCAAAAAATTAAATAATCCTGACAACGGAAACGGTTCAAAGTCCATGGATTTCCATCCACGTGAATGCATAATTTATCCTGTAGTTGAGTAGTTAAATTCTTATCCTTAACTATCTCAATGAAAGCACGCGAAGCAACGAAATAAACCGCAAAAAGAGATATCAACTATGATAATGAAAAAAAAAGAGAAAGAATGTATATTTAAGTCGATTCGAAAGTGGCGCTTTGTGAATCGATCGATCGAATGTGTACTCCCCATCATATTCCAGGCGCTACATTTGAAAGAGCGAGCACGTGGAGTAAGATGGCCGAAGATAGCCGTAAATGGCCGTGACAATAATACAATTCAACCACTTTCTTTCTCCCCCTCCCCTCATTCTCTTTCTCTCTCTCTCTCTCCCCCTTCTTTTTTCTCTTATTCGTTCTTTCTTCTACGCACTCAACTTTCTGTCACATCGCTGGCAGTCATTGAGCGTAGTCTGGCAGGCCGTACTTACGTACAGTATTTCGAGGCAACGGCCTCTATATTCTCTTCAGCCTCTCTCACTCTCACTTTTTCTTTTTTCATCAATCATATATCGCATAGATTCGCGTCTTCCTTTAAGGATCACGAATATTGCTCCTTAAGGAGGAAAACGCGAGAGTCTCGCTTCTCCTCCTATGTCCTATACGGCGCACATTTTCGTTTATTCGCCTTAATTTATTTATATCCGAAAGCCAAAAGTATTCTTCTACGTTCCTCCTTCGCGTACCGAGTAAATCCTCGCGTCGCTGCTTTCTTCTCTTTCGCTCTTCTCTTCCCTCGCGCATTTAACGCAGATAGATAGACCGAATAGTATTCAAAGATTCGGTGGTGGTGCAGCGATCATACCGAACTTCTTGCCAATTTGGCTCATGATTTACTATAGCACCGCTATAGTTCTAGAATGAATGTATGTGGCCGTGATAAAATTATCACGATTCATTTCTTCGGTTTCTCTCTTTCTCGCTTTTGAATTTTTCCAGGATTTCTATCGGCTACGTCAATGTAAAATGCCACGAAAAACAACTAAGTTTACCTAGAAATTTGACTGATAGTAAAACCTTCTGGAGAACCGTTTCGAAAATTAAACTTGAACAAGATCGACCTTAAATTTAATTATGAAATTTGTGTCTACATGACTATGATACGATAAAAGGGGTCTTGATGAAAATTTTTGTATTCCATGGTGGTGAAAGGTGTTCGATTGTTAGAACGAAATTTCTTCTTTTTTTTCGAAGGTGCTGCCACCTATCGACAAAAATGCAAGCTTCTCAAGCTCTTAGATACACGAAGGACGAAAGAGCTTAAAAAGATAACCTTGAGAGATCGATATTCTCGAACACAATGCAAGGCATGCGATTTAGGTAACCAGCTAATCAATCGAATGAAGAATTACTGTGACAATTTCTATTCGATATAACTATATATTACGCGAACGATCTAATTAATCTTTTCAATTACCGATATACTCTATCGATTACCTATCGACGAAAACGCAAACTTCTCAAGTTCGTAGACACACGAGGACGAAAGAGCTTAAAAAGATAACCTTGAGAGATCGATATTCTCGAACACAATGCAAGGCATGCGATTTAGGTAACCCGCTAATCGATCGAATAAAGAGTTACTGTGACAATTTCTATTCGATATAACTATTGATTACGCGAACGTTCTAGTTAACCTTTTTAATTACAGATATACTATCGATTACCTATCGACGAAAAAGCAAGCTTCTCAAGTTCGTAGACACACGAGGACGAAAGAGCTTAAAAAGATAACCTTGAGAGATCGATATTCTCGAACACAATGCAAGGCATGCGATTTAGGTAACCCGCTAATCAATCGAATAAAGAGTTACTGTGACAATTTCTATTCGATATAACTATTGATTACGCGAACGTTCTAGTTAACCTTTTTAATTATCGATATACTATCGATTACATATCGACGAAAACGCAAGCTTCTCAAGTTCATAGATACACGAAGGACGAAGAAGCTTAAAAAAGTAACCTTTAGAAATCGATATTCTCGAACCAAATGCAAGGCATGCGATTTAAGTAACCCGCTAATCGATTGAATAAAAAGTTACTGTGACAATTTCTAATCGATATATAACTATTGATTATGCGAACGTTCTAGTTAACCTTTTTGATTATCGATAGTAAAAGTCGACTTGTAAAATATCTCACCTCAATTTTCTACAAGCAAGTTGCATTTTACAAAAAGATTCTTGCTCATTCGATGATCTAAACCAACTGTTACAATTTTATATCCAAATTTCATGTGGCCTATCGGATCGGCGAGTATGTGATCAGAGAGTCGCTTACAATAATTAGGTTAATATTAGGGTGTCCTATAAGTTACTTCCTCTTTTTTGATACGAAATGAATACACGATACAGAAGAAACTTAGGGAATACCCTAATATATACTGTAAAATCAAAAAACTTGCAAATATGGACGTAAAAATAATTTTTTCTTCTTCTCCTCTTCCATAATGAGTCAGTAAATTATGGTTTCTCTCGAATTTTGTCAAGGTCACATAATAATATAGATATTTCAAGTTTCGATATTATGTGAGATTGATTTAATCTATACTGATTTACTCACATATGTCTGAGGGAACGAAATAACAATTTTTCTTTTTCGACAAGAAAGCTGTTAAAAATCCTTCGGGGAAAAAAAACTTTGAGTTTTTAGTAATGTTTCGAACTTTACCAACATATGATATAGATTGTCCATGATTTCGTAATCTCTAAGTAGTAGATTGAATGTGTATCGATTTAACGTACATAATCACATACGATATTGATTATAGAAAAGTAAAATAATTAAAGGGAAATGAAAAAGACGGTCGATATTAAGGGCAAAAAAATAAGATACTTAAGTTTAAAGTGGACACGTTCAGGAACTATAGTAAAGCAAACACGAACGCTCTAAGATCTTACACTACTGATTCTTAAGCATAGCACCAAGAGAGTACCAATCAATAAAATTCCTCGTAGAAATCGTGCAAACTAGTTATTATGCAAAAATGGGTGATCGTTTGAAAAAATACTACCGTACTTATAATAAAAATTTATAATTAGTTATATTATTAGCTAACATCAATATACAGGATAAATAATGCACCAATAAATATATAAGAACTGTGATCGTGTTTGGTATTAAACGATCGTAAAATATGAAAAAAACTGGTTTCTTCGCATTACACGAAACATTTGAGTCGTCTTTATTTACAAGGTGTAGGGGTTTAGAATAAAATAAATTTTACGTTGTCGTCAACAGATTCCAAAGAAACGACGAGCCCGTCTACACGACGAACAAGCGCACGTGCAAATAGCAGGTACTTACGATCGTTACACAGTTGGAACGTAACGATTGTTACGTAACAAGTCTTTTCAAAGTTTACGGAAATATGAGACCGAATACGCAGCAAATACAAACTGAAGTTCATTCTCCTCAATCTATTCGTAGATCTCTCTTAAAATAACACGAAAGTTATTGTTAGTTTGCATATTAGTTTTATAGAATTTTGAAACTATATTCCATACGCGCGCGCGTGTGTGTGTGACTGGTAAATCATTCAATAAGACACGACATTGTATGACGCAAAATTTTTTGTACAATAAAAAAATAAATGATTCAAAAGAATAAGAACGATACAATAAAGTAATAAAAATAAAACAATACTTTTATGACGCTTGACGACCAGCCTGAAGATGTCGCGGTCGACACCATGACCTCCGCCATTTTTAATCACGATAGCTTGTAGAACGTAATACATACATACATACGTTCGATGGAGAAAGAAAATTCCTTCGGGACAAACTATTCGCTGGCACGAAGGCGTGCGCGATCGATAAGCGACATCACCAAAATCAATAACAGCTCGTGCCACGTCGTACTAACGCATAAATAGCATACGAAATTCGAAGCTAACTTAGCTACCACTAAGAAGGAGGTCACTGGCCCTACAATTCATCATAACCTATGCATATGATCTATTTTTAACGGTTTGTAAAGGGAGAAAA
This sequence comes from Dolichovespula sylvestris, assembly GCA_918808275.2. NCBI lineage: Eukaryota > Metazoa > Arthropoda > Insecta > Hymenoptera > Vespidae > Dolichovespula > Dolichovespula sylvestris. The sequence continues at coordinate 4,230 of CAKKNJ020000028.1, read as the reverse complement.
AGAATAATCATTTGTAATATTTTCAATGTTTTGTTGCAGCTTCAACATAAATTTAACTTCGATCTTGTTCAAGTATACCTCGTTTCTTTTTCCTCTTCTTATTGCAAGATCAAAGACTGCAATTTTAAGATAACGAAAATAAGGCCTTCATTGATTTTTATACATACATTTTAAAATGTACCAATTGACAAGATTATACACACCCAAACACACAATCACAATTGTATTGACCGTCATGTCATATATTCACATTTCTCTGTTAAAAAAACTCAGCATTAACGTATATTATTCTTTTCAATCCATCAAAATAATTATCGACTCAAAACTAACGATTAGAAATAACAAAAGGACGAAATTCTAAGTTCTCCGATATAATTCAATGACATATATATATATTATTTCAGATAATAAAAATATATACATAAATATAACCGACTATGAGACGATTGAACGCGACAAAACGTCGAAAGTTTTGATACTAGACAACGTTAAGAAAAATTTGGTTTTCGAGTATAATATTTAGATTGTCTTTAAAGAAAAACTATATAAAAGGATAAAAAAAAGATGTTAAAAAGAGAACTTAGAAAATATACTCATTGAACAAAACGAGGAACATCTCAGTAGCGTCTAATCGTCGAACAGCCATGACAGTTGGTGTGACTTACGTAGTAGGTAGCAGACTATAAAATCGATTACTCTCGATAAATCTAAGAGGGATACGATATAATGTAAGTATAATTAAAAAAGAGAATATATCGAAAGAAAATTATTGATTATTGCATAAGGTACGCAGAATCATCGACGAGAAGGACAAATAACTGTTCGTTCTTACACCATTCGCCATGCTGAGATTTCACGAGAAAGAAAGAAAGAAACGTGAATAGCCAACCGTCGAACGAGGAAAAAGCAAACTTCTCTTTCCTCTCTCTCTCTCTCTCTCTCTCTCTCTCTCTCTCTCTCTCTCTCTCTCTCTCAAATTCGAATCGGTAAGTCAATAAAACAAACCGTTGGGCAAGATTAAAAACTTGCAAATATCGATAATTACATAAAAGGCGATCGTAAAACTGCGCCATTTCGTATACGTGGGTGGTGGGTAGTGGAAGGAAAGAGAGAGAAGGAGAGTGAGAGAGAAAGAGAAGAAAAGAGGAGCAAAAGGGAGGAAAAAAATTTCATAGGTGCCGGTCTGTCTGATTTCACCGACAAAACACGAATAAGAAAGAAATTAAAATGGAGATACCTCGATGAATGCTCACCTTCATGTTGTTCTCGACAAGATATTCAATCGAACATATTTGATACACGACGTAAGCTCTTACGAGCTCCATGGTGGTCTTGCTCTTGAAGGCAGCAACTGGGTCGTTAAACTTCAAATCGAGCGGATCTATCTGTCTTGATTGATCCGACATCGGTTGCTGCACGCTGCCGGTCACTCTACCGGTACTGACATATCCACGTTCGATCAGTCGCACTAATGCAGCGGAGACTGCGTTTTGATCCCGCAATCCAACCACGGGGAGTGGCACGCATTTAAAAATCTTTTTACCGGCGCAACATCGCGGCACCGTTCTTAAAAACGCCATTACTCTCTTTTTTTTTGACTTTTTTTCTCTTTTTCTCTTTATATATATATATATATATATATCTACGTATGTATGTGTGTATCTTTCCTTTGTAACGTGTACCGAACAATCCCTGATAGGTGAAGAAACGACGAGAGAAACGATTATCGCGATCGAAACCCTCTCGTCGAGTGAGGTCTTACGCGCGACTGTGCCTCGCCTGGGGCGTCGAGCTTCCCTCTCTCTCTCTCTCTCTCTCTCTCTCTCTCTCTCTCTCTCTCTCTCTCTCTCTCTCTCTATCACTCTATTTCTTTTGCTCCCCCCACTTTCTTTCTTTCTCTCACTCTCGGTCTCTATCCTCGCGCGCGCTCCACCGATTTATGTACAGACCCACCGCTCTGTCGATGTTATACTACTGGGACTTGCTCCCAGTAGCCAGTTCCTGCCGATTCCTGTCAGTAAATAAAAAGAGAAACCCTGTATATCCACCTTACTACGCTTCAGTCCAAGAACCAACTTGAAAAAGACAACTTGGGGAATCATTTCTTGATTTTTGTTAAGTGGGGAGATCAAATGATGATTAGATTCGGCTTCTTCGTTCCTTTTCTTCGAATTGATTATCTCTTTCCCTCCCTCTCTCTCTCTCTCTCTCTCCTCACTCTCTCTCTCTCTCTCTCTCTCTCTCTCTCTTTCTCTCTCGTTCTCTACCCTTCGTTCTCTTTTGAAAAAAGATCGATTTTATGGAGTTAATTCTTTTCTCTTATTTGTTTTAATTTTTTGTTCCTTGATGAGTGGATAGAAACGAGTTTCGATCATTGAAAGAATGTACACTTACGTACATACACGTTGGGTCAGTGAAGTGTTAAAGCAACGTAAAATCGAGTATGCTTTCTGATTGGTTCGTCTCGAGAAGGTGTGTTCTACCACACGAATCGCTACTGGTTGATCTAATTTTTGGCTACGTTAATGATTGCGTGTCGATATACATACATCATATACTGTCCTATTTTTAAAAATACGTCGTGTCACCTTCTTTTTAATATAAATATATTTAACTAATAATAAAATATATAATATTTATAATATAATATTTATTTGTGATATATCGATTTATGAATGATATAGTAATCGTGTCAATTACTTCCCTTTATTTTTTTGATCGATTGTTCAGACTCATCGATTAGTCATTGACAGCAGGTTTTAAGAAACAGGATTGATTCGTTACTTTGGCATGCATTCACATTCATGCATGCGAACTAAAAGCACGTATATATTCTAGCTATAGTATGTGTGTATTGACAGTGCAAAAAGTTAACACATTAACAAAAACATGATCAAAGATTGTGGAAAAAATGTATTTACAAAATTCGCTCCTAGATCATTCCTACCGTCACGAACAAAGTATATAACATATTTCTGATATAGAGTTCTACAGAAGTCCAAGGAATTTTGAACTTCTTATGCGTGATTTTCTCATTACATATGATATTAGCAACGGCAAGTAATACTAATAACGATAGGAATTAATATAGTAAAGTGGTTATATTGTGAGGTTGAATCGTAAAAGTTTATTAAAAGTGTTACATTGTCATCTAAAAATGAATTAAATGCGATTTATTAAAACTCAATGATAAATTCATATCATCGCATGGTACCACCTTTACTTATGAAATTTCCAATAATAATATCAATAATGATTCAAACTAACTTCTGACTTAAAAATAAATCCAAATTCAAACATTTCGCGTGAATTTGTTATATGGAAACTTGATATTTTTTGTTTACAAAAATAAAAACTATAACATTAGTTATCTCAATATTCATTTAACCTATGAGGGGGGTTGGTTGGTTTTTCACCATTAGATGGCGTGTTTTTTGGCTTTACGAATTCTGAGTAGCGTTTCTTTCATGCGTTGAGGATGGATATGCTTAACTACGAGAAAGTTGGCGTTTTCGTCCCACCAACAACAGAAGTCCACTCTAGAACTCGGCAGTACATCTGACCAGCAAAACCTGTTTTAGATGTCATGGTTAATGTTTTCAAAACTTGTATTTATTGTTTCCACTTGATGTTAGGTTCTTTCGAGAAAAAGCGACGCCTAGTAGCAATGGTTGCTAAATAGGTCGCAACATTTAATGGAAACCTACGGTTATGCACTTAACCCCGTGGCTTCACCGAATAGGAATGGTACCAGTTCAGTTACCACTGCGCCTGAGTAACAAAGAACTTTAATATAATGGTATAAAAATATATATAATTTAATAACAATAGTTTGGTTATGTCTTTTTATTTCCACTAGACTAACTTACGTAGATAGTAAATTGGTCACTGTCTACTCGACCAACCAATCAGCGATGTGTGCATGAGCAACGATCGTATTCTTGCGGAATATAATCACATTTTGGATCATACCTATAAGTGCCGCATCATACGTATTAAATTAAAAACTACTTTTAAATTTCATCTGTACAGTTCGTTCTTGTAACCTGAAAATTGCAAAAGAGGACTTACAATCTCTTTGAATGATTTTAAAAATGAAGAATTTTAATGTGATTTATAGACGTGCTTGTTGATATATATATTGGAATTATAAATGTCGTAACTAAATTGTTATATTTAAATTTCTGATTTCAATTTAATTATTTTAACCTATGAGCAAAAAGTTATTTA
>CAKKNJ020000027.1:0-27624 GCA_918808275.2 Dolichovespula sylvestris | reverse complement strand
TCAAATATAAAATACAATTTAACTCAATTCCATAACGTTTCATTTCGTTCGTCTCGTCAGATAATTCAACATAATACATATTTAGATATTTAAATAAATTCGTTGGATAAAAAATTAGGTACAGTTTTTATCTCGTTACGTGAGCGATAGACACAGTGATTTACAGTGATCGACTTAACACTATTTTAAGACACATAGTCTCTACTATATATATATATATATATATATATATATATATATATATATAGCGATTAAAAGATTTCTCATTTCATCTTGTCATTGTTAAACAATAAAATTTTTCGAAACATTTTTTAAAGAATTCGATTAATAGCAGCAACGTCAATCACTTTGAATATAATGTATACATAGTTCGTGAATCAAATTAAATTAACTTAAGCATAATCAGGAGATGTAAAAGCCGATTTATATATATATATATATATATATATATATATATATATATATATGACCACTTATTTAGTATTTAGACTTTATCCCGGAAAAAAGATGTTAGAAATATGATTAGTTTGTTTGTTTATTTTTTTTTCAACAAAATCTCTTTTAGAGAAAAGCGTTTATGTATTATTGAATATCTTCCGTTTGCTTATTTTTTTTCTTCATAATCATTTACTACAATATATATATATATATATATATATATATATATATATATATATATATATATATATGCGTCTGTTTTATTTTACCTTTACATTGTATTTCTTATGTGTTACAGCCTTAAACTTTTAAAACTCCCAATTATGATACAATTTACATAAAGGTATTTATAAAAACATTGCACTATTTTGTCTCGTTTCAAATTATTCACGAGATTGGCCGTGAACGTCGGGTTTGATTCAGGGCCCTTTTTGTTTATTATTATAATAATATTTCGTTTTATTTACATGCTTTGAGTCGATGTTTCCGAATTTAGTATAGATAGTTATATGTAGTTAACATTTTTTTTTTTCTAGAATCAGTACCGTCTCATAAGTTTTTAAAAGAAATAGAAAGGTAACGAACGAATCACATTTTATTGAAAGATTCGTTGTCAAATCAACACTCTCATCTACTCTACTCGGCCATTGAACTATTCGCTAATGTTAAAGAACAATAAAGAACAAGTTGGCCAGGATAAATTTCGAAACGCTTAAAAATACAACATATAGATTATCTAACGTTAAAATGTATTTACAGGCCTGCATTTTTCGGTACTCTTCTTAATAATAAATAACAGAATTAACGTAACATATTAATCCCTGTATTTTGAACAAATTCTTAGCTTGGACGCAATGATTAGATTTATTCGCTAAATATAGTGCATGACGATATAAACAGGTATAGTGAATAGATTTAACCTAAACGTGCACCAACGAATAATCATAAACGCGAATCATATTTAAAATTGCATCGTTCAATATCTTTTTTTTTCTTTTTATTATATATATATATATATATATATATATATATATATATATATATATATTTTATTTCCTTCTTTTCATACGAGGATATACAATGTGTATACCCGCGTTCGAAATTATTCTGCCTATCAATTGCGTATTTTTTTAATTAGACAGAAAATATCCAAGTTGGAGTTTCGGATTATTTCAAATATATTTCATATATATATATATATATATATATATATATATATATATATATATATATATATATAGTAACGGATGATCTACAGATTTTAAAATCGTTCATCGAGTTATATCGTCGATCTCAATTGTTTGCAAATAGTCGGTTAACTTCAGGAAATCACAAAGAACTTTTAACTTCGTATTTATCACCGATACCATATCACCAATTCTAATAATAAACACAGCGCATATCTTTCTCTTCGCATCGATAGATGATACGTCCACAAATCACAAGTTATAAGTTAATATAAAACATTGAGCAGTCCTTGTTCGTCGGCCCAGTCGAGCTGACACGGATTCTCAGTCTCGTGGACTCAGCTGAGCTGATAGTATTCGGGAGCAAAGTCATTGGCGAGATTGCTGAGAAAATTAAAGTCCGAAGAACTATTACTGTTGTCGGCCGACGGTGGCGGTGCAGTCGTGTGAACGGGTTCACCGTAAAAATTGCCGTAATTGTTATAATCCGCACTTCCGTCGGCTTGTCCCGTGCTACCGGGTGGCGTGATGACAGCGGCGGTTGCCGCGGCAATTGCAGTCGCTGTGGTGGTCATTCCGGGTGCTGGGAAAGGATCAGGCGAAGACACGTAACTATTTGGTATATTGGAAGCTTCACCACCCTGATGAACGTGGATCTGATTGGTTTGCTCGTAGTAAGCGTTAGGGTGACATTTGTTACTGGTCCGGTAATCGCCTGAAGTGGGATGCATCGACGGCGGATGAGCTACATAACTTTCAGCTTGGTGTTGTTGCGTTTGTTGTTGTTGTTGTTGTTGCTGTTGTTGTTGCTGTTGCTGTTGCTGTTGCTGATGTGGAATTTCATTATAATAATGTTGTCCGCTTTGGGTAGACACATTGGAATGACTGTGGGGTGTAAGATTCTCACTATTGGGATGATAACCGGTACTAGTATAACCGTAATTTCCATATCCTTCCGTCGGTTGTTCGGCTTGTGGATTGGTATAGCCTTGGGCGGTATTGTAAGCACCTCCGCTTTGCATGCTTCTATGATAGGAAGCATGATACGTTGCTCCGCTTTGAGGATATCCATTGTAGTCGGCAGTATTGCCGTATTGGTTTTGTTGCTGATGAAATTGCATGTTCGAACCGTATACGTTTCTACCGCCGGCCATTCTCACATGGCTCATTCTCGAAACAACCGTCTGATTTTGCCTGTACGGATGTACATCGTTGGTGTATGGAATTCTTGTATGCTGATAGCTTTCCCTGGTGCAATAATTGTTCTGCGATTGCGTTTGTTGAACCACCGCAGGGACAGTTTGTCTAATCGTCGATACGCCGTTCCTGTAATCCACACCGAGATTAGGTTGATAAACGTTTTGTTGTTGAAAATGGTTTTGATTTGCCGCCATGCTTCTGACAGCATGAGGCGACATAGTTCCCGATTGCATTATAGTCGTTGTCGATGATGGAGAGCTCCGTGGTCTTTGCATATAGGATGTATGAGTTTGTTGCATACTAAGCGGACTTCCTTGTTGAAGCTGAACGGATGCCGGTGTCCCAGGCGTGGACGAAGGTGTCAGACTCCTAGCTGAACTTTGTCCTGGTAAGACCGGCGTACTGACAGTAGAATCGGGCATAGCAAGAAGAACACCGTTGCTATTTACAGAACAAATGTCCTTTGAATTCGCGGACGGAGACTTCTTACTAATGGAAATTTGTTTAGTGGCGTTTGGACTCTTGTGTCCACTTTCGACCTTGACCCTAATCTCGTTGGAGAGTTTCTTCGCCGGGACGCTCGGCGATGTCACTTCACTACCATCTTGCGACCTGGAGTCATCGTCGACTATCATCTTTTCTAGGGAACTGGAAACACTGTTCGTGCTCCCGACACTACTGGCACCGTTGCTGTTTGTATTAAATACCGAATTACTATTGTTGTTGTTGGTTGCAGTCGGCGTATTATTATTATTATTATTGTTATTATTATTATTATTGTTATTGTTATTATTATTATTATTATTGCTGGTGTTGTTGTTATTGCTGTTGCTACTTCGTCTACCAGACGTGGCAAGTTCGCTGACGTCACCAGAGAGAGTACTACCGACGTCTCCGACACCCGAAATATCACAGTTGTGACAGCTCTTCTTTTCCTCGGCATCGATACCTAACATTTTTTCATTTTTAGACTTTTCCATACCATCGGACGTTGAGCCATCCTTCTCGTCGCCGTCCTCCTTACTCAGAGTTTGCCGTTTATGCTTCATACGGCGATTCTGAAACCAGACTTTTACCTAGAAACAAAAACGTTGTAATGTTTTAATTCGATCGAAGTCGATTACTCTCTAGGTAAAAAGGCTGGAAAGACGTTTTCAGTAACATAATATGGAGTATTTCGCATTTTAACGATTCCTCGATTGGTTGACAAAATATCATTCTTACCTGACGTTCTGTCAGATCGAGCGACGCCGCTATCTCGATTCGTCGTGGCCTGCAAAGGTATTTGTTGAAATGGAACTCCTTTTCCAATTCCAACAATTGCGTATTCGTATAAGCCGTCCTCAATCTTCTTGGCAAACCATTCTCTAAAAGAAAAGAAATAATAGTGATTATCTTTTTTCGTCCCACTTTTTTCTTCTTCGTCTTCTTCTTCTCTTTCCTTTTCTCCGTTAAGCGTGACAAAATAAATTTTTTTTATAATTCGTATTTGTAATCGAAGTTTGGCAAACATTTTTTTATCTGAAAAAAAAAAAATTTCTGAAAGAAAGAAAAAAGAGAGAAAAAAAAAGAACAAGAAAAATTCCGTTCAAGAAAATTCACAATTTTGACAATATCTCCGGAAGCGATTAGCAACCTTCCTTACATCCTTCATATCGTCCAAGACGTACGACGCTTCATATCGTTTTTATCGGAGATTTTAAGAGATAAATAGTTATCTAATTAATGATCTCGGGGACGTAAGGGAGGTGAAGGAGGCTACGTCATCGCAACAGTGAAGGAGCGAAGGCTTTTCGTGTCTATGTACCTGTGGTATAGCAATAGCCGAGGGTCTCTCGACTCCTTAGAAACTTTTGGGCAAGTTCCCAACCGTCGGTATTCCGTGTCGATGCGAAACACCTCCTAATTGTTATCAGGCAAGAAACTTGTCTCGCGATAACAAGGGGAAGCTAGGGTGTCTCGCCAATAGGAGGGTGGAGAGTGTAGGGGGAGGAGGAGGAGGAGTTGGGTGTTAGTGGGAGAAGGGTGTGGGGATAAGGGAAGCAAAGTAGCAAGGAGCAAAAGGGGGCCAGTGTATTCAAGAGAGACTTGGTAGACCATAGAAAGTAGCCAGCAAGTATCCCACGGTTACTTGTACTTCGATAGATCGCATGACGTAACACTAATTTCCGGTTGGGAGACACACAACAATTATTAATAGTCCTCGAACGTAATTACGGAATTTACGGGGAGCAGCCATTACCGCCACGGACTCAATCGTTTCCTTTCGACGCATTCCTGCTCAAACGAAATGAATTTCTATCCTGATTATTCGCGATAATACACACGTAAACGAGATATGTTACTTCTTTCTTTTGTATTTTCTTTTCTTTTTTTTTCAAATTTATATTTGCGTGACCTACACCAATGGATTTAGGTATTGTGCTTATACATAACTTTCGGTAACCTTTGAATAAGATACGATTATCGATGGTAAGTTTTATATCTTATGAATCTTTTAGATTATAATATTATATCGTTAGTGTATATACATACGCAATGAAAGATTTTATAGATAAAAGATGTCATTGTAGAACAACTTGAAACATTTTTCCCCGAGGAGAAAAGACTTGCCATAGTTTTTTTACGTTCTATACCAGTAGAAAAACTTTGACGTATAGCCGTGTAATTATTCGACACCTGGAATCCCTCTCTCCAATAGCTTGTTCCTACGCAGGGTGTTAGATATCTTTTTTTGCCCCTCTCCTTCCTTCTCTTTTCTTTTTTTTTTTCAACGCGTCGCCGTATCGAGAGTAAAAAAAAGTGCGATACGAGGTGCAGCTCTGGAGAAGAGCATTCTGTGTAAGGGCTGTCTAACGGCGGGGTCCAAAATGCTGAAGCACCCCAAGCGGATGTAAGGGTGGCCCCGAAGGGTGCTTCGAAAGTGGGATGAGAGTTGTTGGGAGTTGGAGAAGGTGGAGATGGGCCGAGCATGGATGAGAAGGGGTCTCTCGTCGGTGTGAGAGAGAAATAAAGAAAGAAGGAAGAAGACAGACGATATGGAAATAGAAAAAGAGAGACTATATAAAAATAGAAAGAGAAAGAGAGAGAGAGAGAGAGAGAGAGAGAGACAAACGGAAATGAGGGCGATGTTGGAGAAAGAAAGAAAGTGGAGTGTGTGTGTGTGAGAGAGAGAGAGAGAGAGAGAGAGAGAGAAGAGAAATGAGAGAGAAAGATAGACGTCAGTGAGAGAAGGACAAAAAGGGGAAAAAAGAAGGGTGAGTGGGTGGTTGGTTGGTTCGTGGAACGGGGCTAACTTCGCACGTGGTATTTCCACAGAGCGAGGGTTGAGATAGAGAAGGGAGGGAGAAAGTTAGGGAGAGAGGGAGAGAGAGAGAGAGAGAGAGAGAGAGAGAGAGAGAGAGAGAGAGATGAAAGCATGATTGACGTGGGCCTCATCAGCATTTCGGTCTCGCGATTGGCTGGACGGACCTGTCAATCAGCCAGTATTCCACGCCTATTGAATGCATTTCGCGTTGCCGTTATCTGACACTCTTCGATTTTTAAGGGCTGATATACATATACGATATATTCGATATATATGTATATATGTGTATATATATATATATATATATACACACACACACTGAATACGTGTGAGGGTATACAAATTATGTATTTATATGTATATAAACAGGCATATATATATATATATATATATATATATATATATATATATAGTAGATATTTCCATAGCATAAAGACACATGAAATCGGTCGATCATGGTCGGAGCTCTGAAATTCTCTCTTGGGAGCCAATACGACTATACGTGGAATTTTAATGTTCGTTTAACATTCAAATTGCTATCGTCATGACTTTAATCCCTTAAATTCCACTTCCGTTCTTTTCGTTGGATTATTCCTGGCGATATGATCAACACATATATATGTATGTAATAATTACGTTGCATTTGGATTCGTTCTTGTCAGCCCACGCGAAACAGTACATTTTTGTTGTAGAACGTTTATTCGTATAAAATTATTCAATCGTCATTAATCACGCAATCACGGCATTGATCATTTTTATTTTTTAATTTTTAATTTTTAATTTTTATTTTTTAAGTTTTAATTTTTCTTTTTTTTTATAAATCTAACCGGTAAAAGAAATACAATTGTTATAATCAGAAATGTACTATTAATAAAAGTTTTATCAGGTCGATGTTAGAAATTCTTGTAACGTTACGACGACCGAGTGGCAGTTGTCAATCAAGATACGTGACAGAAATTGCTTCTTTGTAATCGCCGCTCGTCTTTCAACGTAAGGACGAAAATATCAGTTAGCATTTCATTCTTCTGGAAGCGTGGGGTTGAGAGATGACGTACACTAGTTGGGTGATAGCCGACACGTAGACCGTCGAGTGACAGGATCGTGTGCAAGGTGCGATGGATAGCCTCACCGAAATAGAGCTCACATTTCTTAATACTGTCAACCGTTTCTTATTTCTTAGCGCGAATGGCCAATTATTTGACGTATTCGAAGAATTTCGATGAATATATATTAGTTGATAATTTTAATAATTAATTGTGGACATTTATTTTATTGTTATTTAAAAATTGTTAAATTTTTTTTTCTTCTTTACAGTCGCTCTTCGTCTAATTCGAATCAAATTAGATGAAATATATATATATATATATATATATATATATATATATATAAACACACACACACACACATATATATATATATATATATATATATCATGAACGTAGGATCTAGACTGAATGTCAGTACTTTGCAAAAAAAAAAAGAAAAAATTCTTAAAATCACAATCGCATAATTACACGAAACAGTTCGTCACTCATCAGGAAAGTAGAGCAGTCGGCATTTGCTTACTTTCGGTAGGTCACGATATTTTTCTTTCTCGAAACGAAAATATCTTGTATGTATGTACTTGATACTAGTGACACTAGTTCGCGATTGTTCCTTTAAACGAAATAAAACGATGCGCTCGAAAGGAATATTTATATTATATAATAATAATAATAATAATAATAATAATAATAATAATAATAATAATAATAATACTAATAATAATAATAATAATAATAATAATAATAATAATAATAATAATAATAATAATATTAATAATAATAATAATAATAACGCTTGGAACGGATTTAATTAAGCAGCTGGTTTATTTTTTTTTGTATTATTATTATTTCTGTTTTTTTTTTTTAAATATAATCACGTCGCATTCGTGTAAGAGAACATGATTTTCCGTAGGTTAGATCAAATGGGGACGATCTAATGTCGTTGATCTTATTTATCTCATCGCGAAGGGTTCACACAACGAAGCTCCATTTTGCTTCCGATGTTTAAGGATCAATGCCGAGCTATAATGACCGACCGTCGGCAAAGGGAAAGCAGACGATGAAGCGTGCTGGAATAAGTAGTCCACACGCGACCAGAGATCGTCTGAAATCTACCTGTCCTCCCTCGGAGTTCTCTCATTCCCCCCTCTTCCTCTTATTCTTCGAGCAAGTTGTGTATAGACAGGTGGGAAGGGTCACATGATGGCCGTCTCGTGTAATTTGTCTTTTGTTTCCCTCGTGTTCGTGCCTTTAGCCGGAGGAAGAAAACTTGCGAAGGAAGAACAAAGGGCGGAAAGAACTGGCTCGATCGAACCTTGTCCAGAAGAGAACGATTTCTCTTTCTTTCTTTTTCTTTTTCTTTTTCTCTTTCCCTCTCTCTCTCTCTCTCTCTCACTCTCTCTCTCCCCCCTCTCTCTCCCCCCCTCTCTCTCTTTCTCTCTTTATTTTTCTCTGTCTCTGTCTCACTCCCGTTTCTCTTCGTGTCACTCTTTCTTTCTTTTTTCTTTCTCTCTTCTTCTTTCTTAATTCCGACATTGAGAACCAAGCGGTAAAGCGATGATGTAAACGTATGAAAAATGAGTGACGAGAGTTCGAGACGTTCAAAAGGGCAGGCGGTTTCGTTTGTACTACGGCCGGTTTAGAAACAGGTAGAAAATCTAATGAGCCAGAGAAGGAGACTATTCCGGTCGTGGCAATTGGATACTACAACTGATCGTTTTACTTTTCACGAAATTAGCAATTCCTTTAACATTTTCGCGTACTAAAACAAAGCGAATCACAATGGATCGCGAATAGGCTCGACTTAGAACGTTTTACGAGTCGAGGAAGAGGGAGGGGGAGAAATAAAAAAAAAAAATAAATAAATAAATAAAAAGATATTAAGAGAGAATTTTCGATTGCTTCGGGTTTTCTTATTAGAAAACGAGTTCGTCGATTTCGGAATATTCAATCATTGATTATATATATATGTATATGTTCGTTCGTCGTTAAAATCAGCCGATGGATTAGATTATCCAACGGGGACTAAAATGTATTTTAGTGGGTTCGATCGGTGGTATTAGGTAATGTCCTCGATAACGAGCGAAAAATTATTCATCGGGCGAAGTGAATAAGAAAATACCTGTTTCATGGCTAGTGGATAATTTGTTACGGATAGTTCGGCGAATAATTATATATATATATATATATATATATATATATATATATATATATATATATGGAGAATGTGGAGGAGGAGGAGGAGGAGGAGAAGAAGAAGAAGAAGAAGAAGAAGAAGAAGGGAATCCCCGTAAACCATGGCTCATTACAGATTTATGCAAGGGCGTAGACTGGGGCTTGTGGAAAGGCACACACTCCATGAACTAAACGCACGGTTTTCGAGTGGAGGGAGTCGAAGTGGAATGGCTGGCTGGCTCGCTGGCTAGCTGGCTGACTCGCTGGCTGGCTAGCTGGCTCGCTGGCTGGTTTGGAAAGGCCTTCGATGCTTTGGTTTTGGTCTGGGGCCTCGTTTGGTTGTACGTACGGTGCTCGGATACGAGCGATAATCAATTAACGGCGAGCAAAACAAGAACCACGGCCGAAAGCATCGACCGAAAGCCCGAGCTGCAAAATGTTTCGCACCTCTCCGCGCCACTTTGCCCTGGAAGCCCATTTCAGCGATTCGAGTAGCTGCTCTAGTCCGCTGATAAGTCCATTGTCCGGAATAATTGATTTCTTTGTCGTACAGTTTAGTCGATGATTCGGGATATTAAGTCAGGGATATGTTCCTTAAATATCGTTTCAGGGTGTATTAAAGAAAAAAGAGAAAAATAAAAAAAAAAAATAAAGGAATAAAATGATGAAGAAGAAGAAGAGAAAGAAGAAGAAGAAGAAGTAGAAGAGGAAGAGGAAGAAGAAGAACGATTTCATAACACGAGAGCTCAAATTGTTCTCGCAATTTTTGTTTCTATCTTTTCTCTCTCTCTATTTTTTTGTTTTCTTTTTTTTGTTTTCTTTTCCTTAATTCTAGTATTTGATGTCCCATCAACCGCTTATGTGGGCTATTAGCGATATAAGGACAAAGTTCACAGTATATTATACAGCTTGGTGTTTGAGCTTTAGATAATGTAGTTACTTTCGTATAGATTCTCTCTCTCTCTCTCTCTCTCTCTCTCTCTCTCTCTCTTCATTCTTTTAAAATTGTATTTTAAAGATAGGTCTTATGTCGATGCGTTCTTTATGAGGGTAGTACTTCCCACAGTACAGGTTTATCTGTCGGAGATTCGATAAAAAGATCGAATTCTTATATATATATATATATATATATATATATATATATATATATATATATATATATATATATATATATATATGTTTAAGTTATTCATGCACATGTATACCCAAAAAGAGACCTACATAGTAGTCTTTTTAAATGAGACACATCTATAGTTTCTTCGTTCAAAGCCGACGGATCATCGCGTCCCTTCGTCCGAAGGGATCGCATAGACAGGATTTAAGCAGAGGGACGAGCTCCTCTCTCGTGAGTACAGCTAGGGATAGATATTCAGCTCTTGGGTAGTGCCTTCGAACCATAATCTGGCATCGATTTTATGCAAAAGCTCTACCACGAAAGGACCCACTGTGTTATTACGTACTCTCTTCTTCTTCTCCACTCTCTCTCTCTCTCTCTCTCTCTCTCTCTCTCTTTCTTTCTCTCTCTCTTTTTCTCCCTCTCTTTTTCTTTCTCTTCAGCTCTCTCAAGCGTCAGAACCGATCGTCTGCATTTTTTAGCGACTCGTGAAAATCCTCAGACACGTTGGGTGTATTAGAATTAGCATAGGAAAGTTTTATAGGTGCAAGTGAGATACGAGAGAAAATACAACAGAAGGACGAACGATCGAGAAAGAGAAAGAGATAGATAGATAGATAAATAGATGGAGAGAGAGAGAGAGAGAGAGAGAGAGAGAGAGAGAGAGAGAAAGAGAGAGAGAGAGAGAGAGAGAGAGAGAGAGAGAAATAGAGAGAAGAAAAAAATCATTTTATTCGTATACATTCGACCACGTGTTATTCATCGTCAAAACTAAACAAAATAGAAGAAAGAAAAAAATTGGGAAGGTTAAGATAGTGAGATAACGCTCCCGTAAACACGTGATATAACACGCCGATTATATTTGTATGTTATATAAACAAGAATATGATTCCCCTATATACGCATTTACTTACATTCCAGTCTCGCGAGTTTTGTTTCTTCGCGGCAGTCATAGTTTAGTCGTAGTAGAGCGAACAACGTTGAGCTTTAATTTTAATATTTAGTTCCTCTCTCTCTCTCTCTCTCTCTCTCTCTCTCTCTCCCTCTCTCTATCTCTCTCCTTTCATGCAATATTAAATAAGGATAACTTTCCCTTACCATGGAACGTTTTAATTTATACACATCCACATACATATTCTATTTCAATTAAAACCGAGGTTGATATTAATCGGATAAAACTTTATTCAATTCTAATACATAAATTGTTTACGCGCGAGAAATAGAGATGGAGAGAGAGAGAGAGAGAGAGAGAGAGAGAGAGAGAGAGAGAGAGAGACGATTGAAATAAAGGAAAGAAGGGAAGTACCGAGAAACGCCATAGAAGTGAGGAGCTGGTACATATATCGGTCTGATGCGATGCGATGTGTGGCGGCCATGTTGGAGTGCATGCAACGATGCAGTAGACTTGCCAACATATGATTATGGTGGGCGCAACTAAGGCTCCTCGTGCAAGAAAATTGGACGAAGGGCACTCTTCTTGTTGGAGGAAGACGAACGGAACTCGTGATACATGTATTTGTAAGTTTATATGTATGTGTGTATGATGTGAGAGAAAGAGAGATAGATAGATAGATAGATAGATAGACAGATAGACAGATAGAGAGAGAGAGAGAGAGAGAGAGAGAGAGAGAGAGAGAGAGAGTGTGTGCATGATATGAAGGCAAATGTCTGGCCAGGTAGAAGGCGTGCCGATGCAACCTGCAATCATCGGGGTGGAGCGACCATGCTCGACCCCTTCGTATACGGCCTCGCTGAACCTGCGGCCCTTCCTTTTGCGTCTTTCCAACTTCCTGCCTAGCAATCTTTTTACCAGTAATTCTAGCCAACGATAAGAAGGAAGAGATACTGGCAAGATACTCGACGAGATATCGGTATTATAATTAATGTTGTTGTAGATTTTAATGAATCTTGATTTCATATAATGTTTAAGTAAATCCATAGGCGAAGCAACATTCGTAGATATATTTATATGTATATACGTTATATTGGATACAGATGTATTCGTACGGTATAATATCTTCACTTATGTACAGATATAAAAATATTTATATTATAGTATGTAGTACTATAATGTATGTAGTATATAGTACAGTAATGTAATACATTTTCTGAATTAGGTAGGGTATATATATATATATATATATTATTATTATTTAATATAGTATAATATAGTAATAATAATAATATATTATTATTATTATATATAGTATTATTTAATTACATGAATACTTAAATCCGTAATTATAGATGTATATAAAATATATGTGCGTGTGCGTGTGTGTTTCTTTGTTTGTATGCGTGTATATATATATTTTTTTTTGTTCATTAATATCTAAATATAATTTACTTTTTTCGCTTTATTAAAACGCATAATGTCAATTGCTGTTACACGAAAAAAGGTTCAAAACATTCAGATAGGCTTAGGTTAATTACTTTATTCCAATCAACCAGCAACGCCGTTTTCAATTAGAGGAGAAGAAGAAAGGAGACCTCTTGGAACATATTGCAAAGTGCATTGTGTCATCGTAGAAGTAAAATGTAAAAAGTTCTCGTGTTTCAACGTTGAACACCGTAAAACACAGTTTAAGTCTTCGTAATTCTCTCCGTGTTTATCGCTTTAATGTTACGCAATGGACGTGAGCATCAATCATTCGTATGGTACACGTACGCGCTTACGATTCCTTATTCGTATAAATACCTCTTTCTCAAAGAAAAATATTATATACGTAAGATGCGATATTACAATTATACCTATCTCTACTGTAAAGTAAGGTGAAACATCGAAACGTTTGTGTATGTAGGGGTACGCATAGAACGATTGTATTGGATGATGGATTTCGTTTGCCAAATACAATTTTAACAAATTGCATGGTGCAAATTACACCCGAGTGATTTTTGAATTCCAAGTAGTAACGTGCCTAACGAATTTCAAGAATTCAATTGTACGGGCAATTACATTTTTTCCCCCTTCTTTATTGAGCAAGGAATCATTTATTAAAGGAAATGACTTATAACGTTGGCAGAATTGACAATGTGCGAAAGTTAATTAGAATGAAGAGGGGAAGGAATATTTTTACGATTAACGAGATAATATTTAGCCTTTAACGAGTTATGATTAGATGGAAATTAGAAAATGATTAGAAATTTGTTCGATTGTGTTCTCTCGAAAGAGATTTACTTTTAAAAAATTAGTATTTAAACTTGCACCTTCGTTCGAGCATTATTCCTTAGCGTTAAAACAGACCGTAGAAACGTAATTAAACGTTACTCCAATCGGACTTGTACAAATTACATAAATTATACGGAGGTAAGGTCCAGCGTACAAGCCGTTCGATATTTTATTGCTTATCGTGGTGCATGCAATTTTTATAGCGACTAAATGTTGCTGGTCGACTTTATCACGTTACTATAAGACGATAAAAATAGTGTGACGGATGAAAGTAATTACTCAAATGCCGATCTATTCCCCTCTCCTTTTATTAGCCTTATTCCATGTATCCATATGCTTATCTATACATGTACGCTTATATATACATATATATATATATATATATATATATTATATATATATATATCATATATATATATAGAATATATAAATATATACCTTTTATAATAGCAATTCCTTACACTTAGTTCTCGCACGATCTCAAACTGAAGATAATTCATACAAACGCAAAACTCATTATTTTTCTGGATGTACGGTAAATAAAACGAAAATATTACAGATTCAATCTCCCTACGTATGTATATGTATATATATATATAAACACAGTACGGAAACATTAATTAGGAAGTTTTAGATCGTTAATCAGACCTTCCGTAAATCATTTTCTCTTTATATCGTTTTATCTTTTATCTTATCTTAGGAATTAAAAGAGAAATCATTTCTATTTGTTAAGATTCATTTTAAACTATTGTTTCACGATTAAGCTTCCTGTATTCTCAAATGTACGTCCCAGTAAAGGTCCTATCTTGATACACGGGAGATAGATTAAAACGAATAAGAATCTAGAAAAGGAGACGGTAGTAGTGTTTTGTACTTTGATTATCGTAAGATTATTTTAATCACATTAGTGCTTCTAGTTGCAAGCTATATATATATATATATATATATATATATTGTGTTTATATGTATATATATATATATATATATATATATATATATATATATATATATATATACACCAAGGTCCTGTTAGGAAAAGGAGCTCTCACAAAATCAATCTTGCGTCTAATGGAAAGGTGGTTCTCCCTTGGGACCACCCCCCTCCCCCACCCTTTTCTTGCCAACTACCCTCCATCCTGTCTATTGCTTCCGTTTCGTGCTCGCTTTCTTTCTATAAATATAGTTTTATTAACCTAAAACGCTAACGCAAACCTCATCGACGTCCCGAGACATCAATTTACGAAGTTGTTAGCTCTATTCCTAATGGCTCTTCGATTTCAGAAATAAAAAGAATAAGAAAGGCCTTCGTAACGTAAAATCGTCCGTTAAAATCGATTAATAAATCGTCATGAATTATTTGTGAAAAACGAATTTCAATTATTATACACACACACGCACGCACGCACACACACACACACACACACACACACACACACACACACACACACACACACACACACATATTAAGGTAGAATATTATAGATATTAATAATGAGTTTTTTTTTTCATTTGAATCCATTTTCAATAGTTTGTTATAATTGAAATATTTGACGATGTTAGAAAAAATGAGAATTTTTTAATAATATTAGATAAAACGAAATGAATTAGAAATGGTTTGTGACATTAAAAAAAAGAAAAGAAAAGAAAAATAATACCCTTCAGTTCGATTTCACGTTCGATAATCGTCGAAAAGGAAGTTATCTATATGGACGTAAGCAAGGACAGAGGCATGTATAATAAGTCAAAAAGCGAAGTATTCGACGTTCCGGAGATCGATATCTCGGTAATTAGACATCCGTTTGCCAGCTAAAATAACGACGAGTAAATAGGAAAACAAAAGTTGAAAGAGAGAGAAAAAAGGAAAAGTGAAGAAAAAAAGAAAGAGAGAGAGAGAGAGAGAGAGAGAGAGAGAGAGAGAGGGAAGGAAGATGGTCGTACAAGTGGAAGCGTACATACTCGTTGAACATCGTATATACTATCGTCTACGTTGACTGTACACCTGTACGCGTGTGTCAATTTTCTGCCCGAGCTCATTAATATTGCTCCTCGCTATCCAAGACATTTTCAAGAGTACTTAAGGGTCAAGGACCGTGGGTCAAGGCCGTTCGGTAATCGAATATCATCTTTCATTGGATCGTTCTCTCTTTGACCTCTTTTTAGTTTAATTACGTTTCTCGTCGTTACCATACTAAGTATTTATCACGTTTTAAATTATAAAAATTAATATATATATATATATGGCGCATAAATATTTTTTCTTGCGCCTCATATTTTCGTTGATAATAATAAAAAAAAAAAACTTGGAACGAACTCACACATATATATGATCGTCGATAGTTTTGAACGCTATCGTAAATGTTTGTTTCTTTGTTATTTATTTAAATTTCTTTTCTTCTTTCTCATTTTCTTCTTCCGTTTCTTCCTCTTCTTCTTCTTCTTCCTTCGTATAGGTATAATTTATATTTATAACGTATCCTCGGATCTTTTTTCTTTCTTTCTTTTTTTTTTTTTTTTATTTTGGATTTCCCCCTTAGTCATAATCGAAGAATATTACATAAAAATTGTGAGGAAAGGAAAAGCCCCGTAAATCTAAGTCCGCCGTTAGAAGAGGAAAACAGTGGTCGTTGGTGGAGGTACCTTAAAAATAGTAAGGGAAGTACGGCGAGTGTCCTTTATAGCATTGTTAACAACTAATGTATGCGTCCCGGATACTCGAAACCCTCCCGCATTTAACATTCTTTAACATTATTATACACATGGCGCCTGTCTGAGTACTCTCCACACGTTTTTCTCCCTTTACCTTTCACCCTCCAACCACCCACATTCTTTTTTTCTCTCTCTCTCTCTCTCTCTCTCTTCTTCGCGTCCCTTCACGTTCGTACACGACCCTTCGCGCCTTCGGGGAAAGATTTTCGTCAGTTTTATTTAACTGCAACCACCGAAGAAACCCTTTCCTCCTTTTTCCTCCCGTACTCCCGCTCCTTACTACCCCCTATCTGCCCCTACCCTATATTCCGCGTACCTTTTCCAAACTCTTAAGATCGGCCCATTTCCCCGGAAGTTCGATAATCTGGTCACGTTTTAAGACTTAGTTCAACGGTGTAATTTTGAGAAAGGAACACCTTGCTAACTCGCTTTCGATGCGCTACTTAAGGAAAAATGCTTCTTCGGGGGCCTTTTTTACTCCCCCCCTCTCTCTCTCTCTCTCTCTATTTTTGTTCTTTTTCTTCTTGTCGATTTTCAAGCTTATCGTTGATAAGAATCAATTAATATTAAGTATACGCTCTGTTAACTACGTGTATATGTAATACTTCGATATCGTACGTAGAAATAGATTGGTCTGACTGGACATTGACTACTAACAGTGTCAAGTGTGTCCACGCCTATATCTCAACCGTAATATACATGTATGTATGTACATGCATAATTTGTTCTATTTGTCAGTACTGCCAACGTTTTCAGGTATAAATAATTAAGGGATAGGTCATAAGTAAAGAAATTTTAATTATGAATTTCTCTCGTGAGGTGTTAGATACTATCGATATATTTAAAATTTAAAAGAGGCCGTTCGTCGGTGGACAGGGGTGGTGAGGCGAGGGCGAGGCAGGTAGTGCGGCGTTGTGGCGGTGCGGTGGTAGGGGTGGGGGGAGGTGAAGGGAGAAGTATCGATCGATCGCCGTTGCTTAATTACCGATATGGTGAATTAATAATTTCTTTTTCTTTTCCCTTTTTTTATTTTTATTTTTATTTTTTTCATTTTCAATTTTTTGTTTTTCCCTCTCTCCGTCCTTTTTGTTGTTTTCGGAAATCGTACCCGTCGAGAGTATATAAAAAAAAGTCCGCTGCTATTGGGGTCTCTCTCTCTCTCTCTCTCCCTCTCTCTCTCTCTCTCCCTCTCTCTTTCACAACGTCGATTATTAATTATACTCGTTCGCTTTAACATACCGACTTCTTTCTCGAGACTTTATCCTTCGATAATAATTATATTCTGCACGGGTAACAAGGTTTATTATTTTTGGTTTGTTTCGTTCTTTTTTCTTCTTCTTTTTTTCTTCTTTCTCTTTTGTTCTCCCTTTTTTCTTTCAAGGGATCTAATTTAATCAATAATCTTGGAGCACGATCTGGAGATACGGTTGAGAATAAAAAATGTTAACAGGAAGCGTCGAAATGATCGAGACTAATTAAAGCTAAGCCAGGATATTAGTTAATTTATCGTCTCGGTGCAGAGGAGCGTCACTTCTTAGTCTACACAGAGAGTTCGATATATAATATTCATTATTCGATAACCGCTCTAACGTTCGCTCGCTTTTCTCTTTGGCAATAGATTTTTCTCTTAGATTTCTGTCGATTTATATTAATCCGTTATCGCAATAACTCACGAGTTTAATACGTTTCAAAGCATTATACGTGGAGTGTTCTTTTCCTGTCAGAATTCAAGCGATTTAATAATATCCAAGCGTAATTTATTGAAAAATCTTTCGAGTTTGTTTTTTTATTTATTTATTCGACAATTACTATAAGATATGAATACGAAATAGTTAAATCGAATAGATCCAAGATCCGTGTTTTTCTTTTTCTTATTTATTATTATTATTGTTATTTCTTTTTTTCTTTTCTTTTCTTCTCAACGACCAACTCGAAGAAGGAAGTCTAGGCAATTCGATCGTAATTAAGCATCGGGTCATGCCCCAAGTACATAAAGCTTATAATTAGAGACGAGAGAAGGCGAGGACGGTGGACCGCTCGAGGTAAACGGGTGGCCAGTGGTCGCTTTAAACAATTATCACGAGGGTCGGACCTTGCGTGAGTCGACAAGGGTGATAAGTTATTGCGCGGAGGGGTAGCTTAGGAAGTGAGACGAGCTTGAGTCTCGGCGCCTCCGTTTGACCGCGAAAAGGGATAATGGCATTATTACTATGGATATCATTTCGATATGAATTCTATAATGTTAATAACGAGTATGATATTTTTCATGTGACCACGCAGTAAAAAGAAAAAAAAAAGGAAGAAAAGAATTCTTTTTATCGGTCTAATCAAAAAAAAAAAAATGAAAAGAGAGAGAGAGAGAGAGAGAGAGAGAGAGAGAGAGAGAAATTGATTCGTGTTCATTAGCATTTACTTGAAAAACATCCTAGCCATACGGGGATGCAAAATGAGTAGGTTAACGTTAACGTGGTAGGCATGTTCCTGCCATTTAATTCCTAATCGAGCAGAATTCGTGTCCTGGATGAGCTGGCAGCGCTGCCAAAGGAGGAGCAGTTACATGAGGAACGGATCTAACACTATTCCGAAGGACCCTGGCTCACGATGGAGTCCTTCTCCACCACCAGCACCATTTCCTTTCATCCCAGGCAATATTTCTTTTAGCGAGTCCCCCCACAGAGTCCTTTATCTAACAAGGAGCAAATCATTTCCCTATTATTTGCTCGCTATCGCGCGCTCTCGCTTCTCCAGACTTCCTCTGGGTTCGTTTTCCTCGCTCTCGAGTATTCAAGCTCTCTCTCTCTCTCTCTCTCTCTCGTTCTCTCTTTCTCTCTCTTCCTTTCTCATACTCTTTCTATATCTTTCCTTTTCTCGTCAGTATATTTTCTGGAGGCCATCCAAACCCTATCCATTGTGGTAGTTCGAGGACAGAGCTCCGTTCTTTTCCTTTCTTTCCTTCTTTCTTTCTTTCTCTCTCTCTCTCTCTCTTTCTCTCTTTTTCCTTTTTTCGTTCCTCCTTTTCTTTCGTTTCTCTCGTATGCTTTTTTTCCCTACGTTTCTTCCCTTAACATTTACCTTAGAATCTTGTATAAATTTTTATAATCTACGATCACGCTATCCACGGTAAAAATACGATGATGTTCCCATTCCCTCGAAAAGAATAATAGGAGGTATATGAGTAGATATAGGAAAAATTGGTCGCGTAAATCATCGATCGCGAAGTCATCTTCGACGAACATCATGCTTCGTCCGAGCATTTTCGCTCGTTCATTTTTTAACGTTTCCGATGTTATTTGTAACGGTATATGCACACACACACACACACACACACACACGTATATTTATATATATGTATACATATACGTTTGTTCTCTGGACCATTTCAATTTGATTTTTTAAATCGGACGCTACCGATTTTATCGTGCAATGTAATCCATCGATCGATATGGAACACTATTCGCTTTGTCATCCTTGGGGGATAGGTTTATTCGAGTTAGATTTACGAAAAATTTGTTTTCCTGCTGGCCAATATTTTTCATTAATATGTACACCTATACATGTGTGTGTGTGTGTGTGTGTGTGCGCGCACGTGTGTGTGTAAGGTATATAAAGAAGTTCCCTCGGTTTTGAAAAATATCTTATCATTTCTGATCAATTGTTTAAGTAGATTGATGAAATAGAATAGTGCGATTAGAAATTCCTTGACATCTATCAATTACGTTTAATGCACCATCTGCCACTTCTATGGGGAAGTGTAATCCTAGCTATCGATCACTACACACCGATCGATTAATTTCTTTTTTATTTTTGATAATAACAACTCGGTGTATTAAACTCTTTGCACATGTATATATATATATATATATATATATATATATATATATATATATATATATATATATATTTTTTATATGTAGATATAACTTAAAATTCAAATCATAATGTAATTATATTTATTGTCAGTATAATGACCGATAACTATTGGTTATCTTGGACACGGTTAATTTGCTTTTAAGGAAGTACGAACGATCAGAGAAGGAAAAGGGGTAAGGAGGTCGTTGGACTTTAGTGGTAAAGTCCCATTGATTTTTAGAATAGAGGTCGAAAGCATGACTCGCAGATCGTGGCTTTTGGTGGCTGGCTCCCACACGAAACTCTGTACATGGACGTGGGACTTGGACGTAGGCAGCTATCCAGCTAGCTGGTCAGCTAGCTAGCTAGCCAGTCAGCCAGCCAGCCGGCCGGCTGGTCGACCAACCGACGGACGGCTGACTGCCTTTCTGATTGATGATCGCTACTGGACTCTCCGGCGCAATGCATACCCTACCAACAAACACGTCCTCCACCTCCACGCTTTCATCCAACGAATCCAAGTCCCAACCACCCTCTACTACCCTTTTCGTTCACGCTGAACGCCGCCGATTCATTCTCGTATCGCGCGCCTCCACCCTAATCTCTTTACACGATTCAAACAACACCTTGTTCTACTACCTACAGGACGAACTCGCTGGAGGAACTCCGCACTTTCAAATTTATTGCCATCCACCTACCCAGTGTAGGTTATATGTTTCTTATCTGTATAATCGTTGGCTGCATTCTACTTACTAATCCCGACTATCGTTTAGTTATATTAATAGCCACGTTCGGAATTCATAAACTCCGATAATTTGATAAATTAGAATTAGTCCGGTGGTAGCAAAAGTAATTCTTTTTTCTTTTTTTTTTTTCTTTTTCTATCAAAATTGTTTACGGCGAAAGTGAATGGTTCATTTACAATCTGATAATATAAAGAAAAAAAAAATATATATATATATATATATGCATATATGTGTGTGTGTGTATTCATACATACGACTTATAATTTCAGACCACTTTCATAATGGACTATCCGATGATAATCTAGAGAATTTTGCGAATGCAAAATAGTTATTATTAACAACCAAGCAGTAAAAATAGATTTCTTTGATAGATATTAATTGCTAATGAAAAATATCTCCATCGGGAGGAGAAAAGTCAATCTCTCACGTAAGCACAAGTTTGAAGGTCGTAGAAAAGTCCCTTAACATCCAAGATGCAAAGAGGGATCAGTAAAGGTAATTGCACAGCTTAATAATGAACTCGCAAAGGCATCTTCCGTCGGTAGTAAGTCCGGGGTGTTTGATGTCGCATGGCTTTTTATCGGGTACGTGACATTTTATAAACACAGCGTTTCGGGCGTCGCCGGCTAAGCCCGTCGCAGGAAATCTTTTAGCGGGTCGCGTCGTGCCACTGCTCCTAACGGCTAATTACCACCGAACGATCTTCCTCCTTCTCCACCCCTCCCCTCCCTCCACGACTCTTTTCCTTTGCCGTCGAACAACGAACCGACGCACTATAAAAATTTACTTCTCGGAGATAAAGATAATTCTGTCTCTCTTAAACGTTAATATTGTTTTAATATTTATACACAAAATATTGATTGTTCGTGAAAACACACACACACACACACATACGCACAGCAAAATATTTACCACGATACAATAATAATAATAATAATAATAATAATAATATAAAGTATTTAATTTTACGATCAAGATATTTTTTTCAATTCGTTGTGACTTTTTGATCGTCTATCTTTTTCCTTTTTTTTTATCATCTCGAATCAAATATTACCGTACTCTCTATAAATGGAATTAACTTTCTAGTAATAATCAAATTGTTAAATTCAAGTGAAATATTTATTTCCATCATAAGGTATGCAACTTTTCATTTCATGACATCAGGTATATTTATAAAACTTTCATAGAGATTGGGTTTACGTAAGTAGATGCAAAAAAACCCGGTGCGTGCATTGTATGTGTTTGCGTATGTGTTTATGTTTATATATGTGAATCGAAGATGAATCATTACAGTTTATTACAGTTTCACGATTATTTACTTGGTTACATCAAGGAAAAGAAAGGAGGAATAGCTTCGCGTCCATTCGCACGATACTTTGGCACGCTTCACGCAAAATTGAATGTTTGCCAATATTATGTGAGTTACTCGTCCACCTAAAATGTTCACGAGTTTCCGGTAAACTTCGTGCTTTTCAAACGTGTTGCTTCGCGTAAGAGGCATCAACCTACTCGAAACTAAGATTTACTTACAAAAATTGCAACGCATACGCGCGCGCACGCACGCACACAGACACGTACATATGCGTGCGCGCACATTTCTAATCTGACTTTCGATTTTTGTTCTAAACAATAATTGCATCACAATCTCGAAGGTTGTAATTACAGTAGAATTCTAAGCTCACGTAATCAATGTCAAGGCTGAAAAAGTTTAGCTCTGGAATTTCAAAAGGATTACTTCATCGGATTCAGTAATTTCAAATAATTATACCAACACTAAGAAATAAAAGGAACGCTCTCGTGGTGTGCAATTATTTAAATAACACGGAAATTATACGGTACGACGTTATATTGCTATCGTCCAATTCGCGTGTTCGTGTTCGTTCGCGTATGCATATAGTTGGCTTTTGTGAAAAATGAGATAGGCTAGGGATTTCGTAAGCAAATAAAAGTCACTGCACCGGCGATGAACGTAGAAGACACGGGTAAATCTTTATTTTGGAAATTTTCGAGAGAAGCTCACAGAGAGCTATCTCAGATAATAGCTAGGACAAGCTATTCCATATCGTTCGAACGCTATATTATATCCCAACGTTATATGTTAGCTTCTTTCTCTTTCTCTTTATTTTTTATTGTTTTTATTTATTTATTTTTTTTTTTGTATTTTACGTTTATACCTACATACACACGTGTTGTGTTTCTCGCGTAATCGAGAAACTGGCATTTATTTCTTCTCGCGAGATCCACTGGACCGCGGACCTGTTGCCCATAATGGGCCTCACAGCGAGATATAAAAAGTTTTCAACTCTACAGGAGCAGAAGCCGAGGTTTCTTCCAAGCCGATGCTTTGCCTTCATAATACAAACTCCCTAGTCATTCGATGATCAAAGTGCCGCTCTCTGTCTCTCTCTTTCTTTCTCTCTTTCTTTCTTTCTCTCTCTCTCTCTCTCTCTCTCTCTCTCTCTCTCTCTCTTTCTTCCTTATTCTCATGTATACTGGCCATTCCTTTTCAAACGTCCATTCGTATCTTTCTTTTCTTAATCTCGACGGCAACGGTTGCGCGTAATATAGCAGGACATCGTAGCCGGATGGTACCGTTTCGATCGGGAAGTAGGACAGGACCCAGAGTCTCTTTGCTTCTGTCGAGTTAGGACGACGTCTCTTCCACCTTGACAGTTATTAAAAATCGCATAACTCTCGAACGAGCAAAGAAAAGGAGCTTTAAGCGGACACCCCCACCCCCCTCTCCCCGCTTTTTTTCGAACTCTACATCAAATCATTCAACGTCACTTGGCATATCCTTACAATTAGACTATGGCAGCACTAGCTCCGCGGAACCGTTCGTACGAATCTTTTATCTTCTAATTTAGCTCCAAAATGATATTCCAGGTCCGTCTTTCGTTGCCGATTTTATTTCAAAGACATTGAAAAATTGACGCTTTTTCTGCGTTCCTTTTTTCCTTTTTTTTTTTATTTCCTTTTTTCCTTTCTCTTTCTTTTTGTCTCTCTCTCTCTCTCTCTCTCTCTCTTACTCTTTCTCTCTCAGAAAAAACGCATTATCGTTCGCTCGAAATTATACCAAATTTTTTTTTCTATTTTTTCCTCTTTCTATTATAACTCTTCGTTGTACTCATCTCATGCTCGAAATATCTGTAATTTCACGTTTGCGCGAGACCTTCTCGTCTACTACTCCTAAACCCTCTTTCTCTCTTTCTGTCTCATTCTGTCTCATTCTGTCTCTCTCTCTCCCCCTCTCTCTCTCTCTCTCTCATCGTACCTCGACAGCCACCCCCATAGCATTCTCGTCGTTGATCACCCTTACGATTCGACGTAGCCATGCGGATGGTACCGAGGAGAAAATAATGCATTAGAAATTCAGATGACCGAAAGAGGAGCTCGCTATGCGATTTATCAAATGAAAGCGGTAGTACAGTCAAATACCCGTTCATGTCGACCGTGGAAGCGACAGTTCATTTTTAATATAAAAGAAGCGCAGAGAGAGAGAGAGAGAGGGAGAGAGAGAGAGAGAGAGAGAGAGATCGGCTATGTCGTCGCAAACGACAAAAAGAGGTCTTGACTATCTCTCGTCCATGCTCTCTTAGTTCATCTGTTGGAAATTATCGATCGATTGACAATCAACCAAAAACTTTGTACATAACGTTTATTTCGAATGTTAAGCAATAAGATGTTCGATGTTATTTCTTTTTCTTTACACATTCATTACCAATCAAAATCAAAATAAAGTATATTATTTAATTGTCTTTTAATTGACTTGATTATTGAAACGAATATATATATAAACGATATATATATATATATATATATATATATATATATATATATATATATATATAAGTATTTAAATACCTTGCTCGATGAGTTAATGTTTATAAATAATATGTCATTTTTGCTTGTTATTGTCACACTGTCCGAGTTCCATGACTGTCCATGTTCATCCATCACCGGTTTCATCCCCTTACTTTCCACAGTTTCGGCTCCTCTGACTCTTCTCTCTCTCTCTCTCTCTCTCTCTCTCTCTCTCTCTCTCTCTCTCTCTCTTAGTATCTCACTCCTATTTTCCACGTTATATCGTGAAACCTGCCAACGTTTAAACAGTTTATAAACAGTCCCAGTCCGACAATTTATTAGTCCGAGCACGGAGAGCTCTTTGAATTGTCAACCCATGGCTTGTCTTTATTGTATCTATAAACTATTTATATTTAGAAATATAATCGGTGAATAAAGTCTCATAATATTTTATCACGCGTTATATATATAATACACGTATATATATTACGTATAATTTTAAAAAATAAAATGAAAAAGGAAAAAGTGGAATATAAAATATAATTCATGTCCCTAAAATGACTTCTCCGTTATTTCTTTTACGATAAACAATGATTTATTAACACAATTAATGGTTAAAATGTTAATCGTTGTATAAACGTTTCGTTATTAATGTTTGAATGTAAAAAAAAAAAAATATATATATATATATATAAGAATGTCAGAAAAAAGATTTTTGTTTCGAAAGATAGTCGTGGTAATGTACGATCGAAGAGAAAAAAAAAAGAAACAGAACGAGAAGAGACATAGAGAAGAGAGAAAGAGAAAGAGAAAAGAGAAAAGAGCAAAACGGTAAAGGCACAGAGGGGAGTTGGAGACTTTTATAGCGGCCCATTTGGCGCAACAACAAGCGTGGAAACTTCTTTTAGTGTTGGGTCACAGATTTCGGACGAAAATATGCGTACGATTATGGGGTTCCGGATTATCAATTTGTTATACCGTGTTTATTATTTGAACACGGTACCCGGTTTCCTTCAAGGAAAACTCCGCTCGCTGTAGAACATAGATTCGTAAAATTTTTTGAAATACGTTATGTTGATATGATTTTTTTTTTTGGTCGCCAGAAGGAGTATTTCCAATATCGTTAGATTGTGCAGTTATCGTGGGAAAAATGTTCTTTCATCCTAGATGAATAATTTCGAGAGGGTAAATGGGGAACGCGATTAATATTTTTATTATCGTGATTTCTTGTACTTTCGAATTATTCTTTTTAATCGGACATTATCGTACGCATTTAGAACAAAAAATTCTTTTTCTTTCTTTCTTTCTTTTTCTTTTTTCGTTAATTTCTGGTTTTTTTCATCATCACACATTTCGCTAGAGAATTTCTTTATTTTTTTGAATTTTTGTTTCTCTCATATCATAATTATTTTATCTAAAGATACAGGCGAGAATCTTCATGAAAAAAATCTTAGAACGGCTTAATGAAGGAAAAATTTTGAATAGAAACGCTCATTAGGTACGTTGATCTTTCGGATATTTCCGAGCGAAAGTGTCGTCCATTTTAAAACACCAGACATTGCTCGAAGATTGCGCTTTCAGAGATATCAATCTTGAGACATCCCCCTTTCCGTCTAGTCCTTCTCTCTTTCTTCTTTTTTTTTTTTCGACGACTATAAGACTAAGGCTCTAGGGATCGCCTTGCTTGGGATTTTGTCGAAGAGTTATCTTTAATTCGGTACGGATTTATTTGCCAATGAATCTTGAAATTAGATGCCGTTCTCCTTCGAAATCGAGCGATACTCACAAGTGGAGGGAGTTCAATCACACGCATCGTAGAGTCGACGATAGAAAACGATAGATAATATGTATTTTGGATTGTTTCCTTATCGTGATCTTTTTCTATTGAATTGACTTTTGTAAATACGATATACGTAGATAGATAATTTGCGTTAAATAGTTTCATCAGTTCGCGTTAGAATCTTCATAGTTTTACGTCGATTGTAACGTGACATAATATTATATTTCAACATTTAACGTCGAATAAAAGTATCATAGACCTGTTGTTGAACAAAGACACGTTAATTCGAGAGGATCGTTGCAAATTCGTTGTAACTTTCCCGATCCTTACGAAAGTTCAAGTAACAAACCGGATGGAAACGAAAAAGAGAAGGCGATTGTTAACCTTGGTGGTTAACACCGGCTGTCTTTATTGCAAGATTAATTAGCGAAAGGGTTGGAGTACGTGCGAGAGTCGCGAAGAAGATGGAGGGATATCTACAAGATGGCTCTTGCGAAGAAGAAAGTGAAGGAGGTTAGTGGTGAGAGTTGCTTGGAGGATAAGACTATCTAAGGATAGTATGATTGAAGTAAAGGGGATGACGATCATCTGGCCTTCTCTCTAGCCTAGTTCTATCCCAAGGGGATGCAAGGATTAATTGACACATCGGCTTACTCTTGGAGAAGCCTGGCCAACGATGGTGACGGCGACGACTACGACTACGACTACAACTACGAAGACTACAACGACGACGACGACGACGATGATGCCGCGACGTGACTGATGAGACGTTCGGAAGTAGACGTCGGGAAAAACACTCGTGGATTTCGTGACTCCCCCCTTTTTTTAAGCAAGAACGTCGGCTTTTTCGGCAAGAATTATCGTGGGGAGGATATATAGGAAGGAAGAGGGAGGGAGGTTAGGGAAGAGAAGGTTCGGTACTCTCCTGGCAAATAACTCGACTAATCAGAGCCATCTCCCTTCTCGCTGTTCCAGGACGACGACGTTCCAAGTAAAACACCTCCTATAGGGCAACTGCGATGTAACAGATTGGAATTTAATACGAACAGGGTGACACGCTCGCGCATATCATCCCTCTCACGCACTAACACACGTAGAAACGCATA
>CAKKNJ020000026.1:0-28268 GCA_918808275.2 Dolichovespula sylvestris | reverse complement strand
CTCTCTACGCGGAATTGAACATAATCGGGAAGAATAGCTCCCTCTCTACGCGGAATTGAACATATTCCGTAAGAATAGGACCTTCCCTACCCGGAATTGAACATAATCGGGAAGAATAGCGCCCTCTCTACCCGGAATAGTACATAATCAGGAAGAATAGCGCCATCTATACCCGTAGTAGAACATATTCCGGTAGAATAGGTACCTCTCTACACGGAATTGAACATAATCGGGAAGAATAGGACCCACACTACCCGGAATTGAACATAATCTGTATGAATGGCGCCCTCAATACAAGCAATTGAACTTATTGCGTACGAGTAGGACACTCTCTACCCGGAATTGAACATAATCGGGAAGAATAGCGCCCTCTCTACGCGGAATTGAACATATTCCCTAAGAATAGGACCCTCCCTACCTGGAATTGAACATAATCGGGAAGAATAGCGCCCTCTATACCCGGAATACTTCATAATCAGGAAGAATAGCGCCATCTATACCCGTAGTAGAACATATTCCGGTAGAATAGGTACCTCTCTACACGGATTTGAACATAATCGGGAAGAATAGCGCCCTCTCTACGCGGAATTGAACATATTCCGTAAGAATAGGACCCTCTCTACCCGGAATTGAACATAATCGGGAAGAATAGCGCCCTCTCTACGCGGAATTGAACATATTCCGTAAGAATAGGACCCTCCCTACCCGGAATTGAACATAATCGGGAAGAATAGCGCCCTCTCTACCCGGAATAGTTCATAATCAGGAAGAATAGCGCCATCTATACCCGTAGTAGAACATATTCCGGTAGAATAGGTACCTTTCTACACGGAATTGAATATAATCGGGAAGGATAGGACCCTCTCTACCCGGAATTGAACATAATCGG
Organism: Dolichovespula sylvestris; assembly: GCA_918808275.2. Classification (NCBI taxonomy): domain Eukaryota; kingdom Metazoa; phylum Arthropoda; class Insecta; order Hymenoptera; family Vespidae; genus Dolichovespula; species Dolichovespula sylvestris. The sequence continues at coordinate 27,379 of CAKKNJ020000026.1, read as the reverse complement.
GAAGAATAGCGCCCTCTCTACGCGGAATTGAACATATTCCGTAAGAATAGGACCCTCTCTACCCGGAATTGAACATAATTGGGAAGAATAGCGACCTCAATACACGGAATTGAACATATTCCGTAAGAATAGGACCCTCCCTACCCGGAATTGAACATAATCGGGAAGAATAGCGCCCTCTCTACCCGGAATAGTTCATAATCAGGAAGAATAGCGTCATCTATACCCGTAGTAGAACATATTCCGGTAGAATAGGTTCCTCTCTACACGGAATTGAATATAATCGGGAAGAATAGCGCCCTCTCTACGCGGAATTGAAAATATTCCGTAAGAAGAGGACCCTCTCTACCCGGAATTGAACATAATCGGGAAGAATAGCGCCCTCTCTACGCGGAATTGAACATATTCCGGAAGAACAGCTCCCACTCAACCCGGAATTGAACATAATCGGGAAGAATAGCGACCTCTCTACGCGGAATTGAACATAATTGGGAAGAATAGCGCAATGTATAAAAGCAATTGAACTTATTGCGTACGAATGAGACCCTCTCTACACGGAATTGAATATAATTGGGAAGAATAGCGACCTCAATACACGGAATTGAACATATTCCGTAAGAATAGGACCATCCCTACCCGGAATTGAACATAATCGGTAAGAATGGCGCCCTCAATACACGCAATTGAACTTATTGCGTACGAGTAGGACCATCTCTACCCCGAATTGAATACAATCGGGAAGAATAGCGCTCTCTCTACGCGGAATTGAACATATTCCGAAGAATAGCTCCCTCTCAACCCGGAATTGAACATAATCGGGAAGAATAGCGCCCTCTCTACGCGGAATTGAACATAATCGGGAAGAATAGCGCACTGTATAAAGCAATTGAACTTATTGCGTACGAATGGAACCCTCTCTACCGGAATTGAACATAATTGGGAAGAATAGCGACCTCAATACACGGAATTGAACATATTCCGTAAGAATAGGACCCTCCCTAACCGGAATTGAACATAATCGGGAAGAATAGTGCCATCTCTACGCGGAATTGAACATAATCGGGAAGAATAGTGCCCTCCCTACACGGAATTGAACATAATCGGCAAGAATAGCGCCCTCTCTACCCGGAATAGTTCATAATCAGGAAGTATAGCGCCATCTATACCCGTAGTAGAACATATTCCGGTACAATAGGTACCTCTCTACACGGAATTGAACATAATCGGGAAGAATAGGACACTCACTACCCGGAATTGAACATAATCGGGAAGAATAGCGCCCTCTCTACCCGGAATAGTTCATAATCAGGAAGAATAGCGCCATCTATACCCGCAGTAGAACATACTCCGGTAGAATAGGTACCTCTCTTCACGGAATTGAACATAATCGGGAAGAATAGGACCCTCTCTACACGGAATTGAACATAATCGGGAAGAATAGCGCCCTCTCTACGCGGAATTGAGCATAATCGGGAAGAATAGCGCCCTCTCTACGCGGAATTGAACATATTCCGTAAGAATAGGACCTTCCCTACCCGGAATTGAACATAATCGGGAAGAATAGCGCCCTCTCTACCCGGAATAGTTCATAATCAGGAAGAATAGGGCCATCTATACCCGTAGTAGAACATATTCCGGTAGAATAGGTACCTCTCTACTGGAATTGAACATAATCGGGAAGAATAGCGCCCTCTCTACGCGGAATTGAACATATTCCGTAAGAATAGGATCCACTCTACCCGGAATTGAACATAATCGGGAAGAATAGCGCCTCTCTACGCGGAATTGAACATATTCCGTAAGAATAGGACCCTCACTACCCGGAATTGAACATAATCGGGAAGAATAGCGCCCTCTCTACCCGGAATAGTTCATAATCAGGAAGAATAGCGCCATCTATACCCGCAGTAGAACATATTCCGGTAGAATAGGTACCTCTCTTCACGGAATTGAACATAATCGGGAAGAATAGGACCCTCTCTACCGGAATTGAACATAATCGGGAAGAATAGCGCCCTCTCTACGCGGAATTGAACATATTCCGGAAGAATAGCTCCCTCCCTACCCGGAATTGAACATAATCGGGAAGAAAAGCGCCCTCTATACCCGGAATACTTCATAATCAGGAAGAATAGCGCCATCTATACCCGTAGTAGAACATATTCCGGTAGAATAGGTACCTCTCCACACGGAATTGAACATAATCGGAAAGAATAGCGCCCTCTCTACGCGGAATTGAACATAATCGGGAAGAATAGCGCACTGTATAAAAGCAATTGAACTTATTGCGTACGAATGGGACCCTCTCTACCCGGAATTGAACATAATTGGGAAGAATAGCGACCTCAATACACGGAATTGAACATATTCCGTAAGAATAGGACCCTCCCTACCCGGAATTGAACATAATCGGTTAGAGTGGCGCCCTCAATACACGCAATTGAACTTATTGCGTACGAGTAGAACCATCTCTACCCCGAATTGAATATAATCGGGAAGAATAGCGCTCTCTCTACGCGGATTGAACATATTCCGGAAGAATAGCTCCCTCTCAACCCGGAATTGAACATAATCGGGAAGAATAGCGCCCTCTCTACGCGGAATTGAACATAATCGGAAGAATAGGACACTCATTACCCGGAATTGAACAGAATCGGGAAGAATAGCGCCCTCTCTACCCGGAATAGTTCATAATCAGGAAGAATAGCGCCATCTATACCCGCAGTAGAACATACTCCGGTAGAATAGGTACCTCTCTTCACGGAATTGAACATAATCGGGAAGAATAGGACCCTCTCTACACGGAATTGAACATAATCGGGAAGAATAGCGCCCTCTCTACGCGGAATTGAACATAATCGGGAAGAATAGCGCCCTCTCTACGCGGAATTGAACATATTCCGTAAGAATAGGACCCTCTCTACCCGGAATTGAACATAATCGGGAAGAATAGCTCCCTCTCTACGCGGAATTGAACATATTCCGTAAGAATAGGACCTTCCCTACCCGGAATTGAACATAATCGGGAAGAATAGCGCCCTCTCTACCCGGAATAGTACATAATCAGGAAGAATAGCGCCATCTATACCCGTAGTAGAACATATTCCGGTAGAATAGGTACCTCTCTACACGGAATTGAACATAATCGGGAAGAATAGGACCCACACTACCCGGAATTGAACATAATCTGTATGAATGGCGCCCTCAATACAAGCAATTGAACTTATTGCTTACGAGTAGGACACTCTCTACCCGGAATTGAACATAATCGGGAAGAATAGCGCCCTCTCTACGCGGAATTGAACATATTCCGTAAGAATAGGACCCTCCCTACCCGGAATTGAACATAATCGGGAAGAATAGCGCCCTCTATACCCGGAATACTTCATAATCAGGAAGAATAGGGCCATCTATACCCGTAGTAGAACATATTCCGGTAGAATAGGTACCTCTCTACTGGAATTGAACATAATCGGGAAGAATAGCGCCCTCTCTACGCGGAATTGAACATATTCCGTAAGAATAGGACCCACTCTACCCGGAATTGAACATAATCGGGAAGAATAGCGCCCTCTCTACGCGGAATTGAACATATTCCGTAAGAATAGGACCCTCACTACCCGGAATTGAACATAATCGGGAAGAATAGCGCCCTCTCTACCCGGAATAGTTCATAATCAGGAAGAATAGCGCCATCTATACCCGCAGTAGAACATATTCCGGTAGAATAGGTACCTCTCTTCACGGAATTGAACATAATCGGGAAGAATAGGACCCTCTCTACCCGGAATTGAACATAATCGGGAAGAATAGCGCCCTCTCTACGCGGAATTGAACATATTCCGGAAGAATAGCTCCCTCCCTACCCGGAATTGAACATAATCGGGAAGAAAAGCGCCCTCTATACCCGGAATACTTCATAATCAGGAAGAATAGCGCCATCTATACCCGTAGTAGAACATATTCCGGTAGAATAGGTACCTCTCCACACGGAATTGAACATAATCGGGAAGAATAGCGCCCTCTCTACGCGGAATTGAACATAATCGGAGAGAATAGCGCACTGTATAAAAGCAATTGAACTTATTGCGTACGAATGGGACCCTCTCTACCCGGAATTGAACATAATTGGGAAGAATAGCGACCTCAATACACGGAATTGAACATATTCCGTAAGAATAGGACCCTCCCTACCCGGAATTGAACATAATCGGTTAGAGTGGCGCCCTCAATACACGCAATTGAACTTATTGCGTACGAGTAGAACCATCTCTACCCCGAATTGAATATAATCGGGAAGAATAGCGCTCTCTCTACGCGGAATTGAACATATTCCGGAAGAATAGCTCCCTCTCAACCCGGAATTGAACATAATCGGGAAGAATAGCGCCCTCTCTACGCGGAATTGAACATAATCGGAAAGAATAGGACACTCACTACCCGGAATTGAACATAATCGGGAAGAATAGCGCCCTCTCTACCCGGAATAGTTCATAATCAGGAAGAATAGCGCCATCTATACCCGCAGTAGAACATACTCCGGTAGAATAGGTACCTCTCTTCATGGAATTGAACATAATCGGGAAGAATAGGACCCTCTCTACACGGAATTGAACATAATCGGTAAGAATAGCGCCCTCTCTACGCGGAATTGAACATAATCGGGAAGAATAGCGCCCTCTCTACGCGGAATTGAACATATTCCGTAAGAATAGGACCCTCTCTACCCGGAATTGAACATAATCGGGAAGAATAGCTCCCTCTCTACGCGGAATTGAACATATTCCGTAAGAATAGGACCTTCCCTACCCGGAATTGAACATAATCGGGAAGAATAGCGCCCTCTCTACCCGGAATAGTACATAATCAGGAAGAATAGCGCCATCTATACCCGTAGTAGAACATATTCCGGTAGAATAGGTACCTCTCTACACGGAATTGAACATAATCGGGAAGAATAGGACCCACACTACCCGGAATTGAACATAATCTGTATGAATGGCGCCCTCAATACAAGCAATTGAACTTATTGCTTACGAGTAGGACACTCTCTACCCGGAATTGAACATAATCGGGAAGAATAGCGCCCTCTCTACGCGGAATTGAACATATTCCCTAAGAATAGGACCCTCCCTACCCGGAATTGAACATAATCGGGAAGAATAGCGCCCTCTATACCCGGAATACTTCATAATCAGGAAGAATAGCGCCATCTATACCCGTAGTAGAACATATTCCGGTAGAATAGGTACCTCTCTACACGGAATTGAACATAATCGGGAAGAATAGCGCCCTCTCTACGCGGAATTGAACATATTCCGTAAGAATAGGACCCTCTCTACCGGAATTGAACATAATCGGGAAGAATAGCGCCCTCTCTACGCGGAATTGAACATATTCCGTAAGAATAGGACCCTCCCTACCCGGAATTGAACATAATCGGGAAGAATAGCGCCCTCTCTACCCGGAATAGTTCATAATCAGGAAGAATAGCGCCATCTATACCCGTAGTAGAACATATTCCGGTAGAATAGGTACCTTTCTACACGGAATTGAATATAATCGGGAAGAATAGGACCCTCTCTACCCGGAATTGAACATAATCGGGAAGAATAGCGCCCTCTCTACGCGGAATTGAACATATTCCGTAAGAATAGGACCCCCTCTACCCGGAATTGAACATAATTGGGAAGAATAGCGACCTCAATACACGGAATTGAACATATTCCGTAAGAATAGGACCCTCCCTACCCGGAATTGAACATAATCGGGAAGAATAGCGCCCTCTCTACCCGGAATAGTTCATAATCAGGAATAATAGCGTCATCTATACCCGTAGTAGAACATATTCCGGAAGAATAGGTTCCTCTCTACACGGAATTGAATATAATCGGGAAGAATAGCGCCCTCTCTACGCGGAATTGAAAATATACCGTAAGAAGAGGACCCTCTCTACCCGGAATTGAACATAATCGGGAAGAATAGCGCCCTCTCTACCCGGAATGGTTCATAATCAGGAATAATAGCGTCATCTATACCCGTAGTAGAACATATTCCGGTAGAATAGGTTCCTCTCTACACGGAATTGAACATAATCGGGAAGAATAGCGCCCTCTCTACGCGGAATTGAACATATTCCGTAAGAATAGGACCTTCCCTACCCGGAATTGAACATAATCGGGAAGAATAGCGCCCTCTCTACCGGAATAGTTCATAATCAGGAAGAATAGGGCCATCTATACCCGTAGTAGAACATATTCCGGTAGAATAGGTACCTATCTACCGGAATTGAACATAATCGGGAAGAATAGCGCCCTCTCTACGCGGAATTGAACATATTCCGTAAGAATAGGACCCACTCTACCCGGAATTGAACATAATCGGGAAGAATAGCGCCCTCTCTACGCGGAATTGAACATATTCCGTAAGAATAGGATACTCCCTACCCGGAATTGAACATAATAGGGAAGAATAGCGCCCTCTCTACCCGGAATAATTCATAATCAGGAAGAATAGCGCCATCTATACCCGTAGTAGAACATATTCCGGTAGAATAGGTACCTTTCTGCACGGAATTGAATATAATCGGGAAGAATAGGACCCTCTCTACCCGGAATTGAACATAATCGGGAAGAATAGCGCCCTCTTTACGCGGAATTGAACATATTCCGGAAGAATAGCTCCCACTCAACCCGGAATTGAACATAATCGGGAAGAATAGCGACCTCTCTACGCGGAATTGAACATAATCGGGAAGAATAGCGCAATGTATAAAAGCAATTGAACTTATTGCGTACGAATGAGACCCTCTCTACCCGGAATTGAACATAATTGGGAAGAATAGCGACCTCAATACACGGAATTGAACATATTCCGTAAGAATAGGACCCTCCCTACCCGGAATTGAACATAATCGGGAAGAATAGCGCCCTCTCTACCCGGAATAGTTCATAATCAGGAAGAATAGCGTCATCTATACCCGTAGTAGAACATATTCCGGTAGAATAGGTTCCTCTCTACACGGAATTGAATATAATCGGGAAGAATAGCGCCCTCTCTACGCGGAATTGAAAATATTCCGTAAGAATAGGACCATCTCTACCCGGAATTGAACATAATCGGGAAGAATAGCGCCCTCTCTACGCGGAATTGAACATATTCCGTAAGAATAGGACCCTCTCTACCCGGAATTGAACATAATTGGGAAGAATAGCGACCTCAATACACGGAATTGAACATATTCCGTAAGAATAGGACCCTCCCTACCTGGAATTGAACATAATCGGGAAGAATAGCGCCCTCTATACCCGGAATACTTCATAATCAGGAAGAATAGCGCCATCTATACCCGTAGTAGAACATATTCCGGTAGAATAGGTACCTCTCTACACGGATTTGAACATAATCGGGAAGAATAGCGGCCTCTCTACGCGGAATTGAACATATTCCGTAAGAATAGGACCCTCTCTACCCGGAATTGAACATAATCGGGAAGAATAGCGCCCTATCTACGCGGAATTGAACATATTCCGTAAGAATAGGACCCTCTCTACCCGGAATTGAACATAATCGGGAAGAATAGCGCCCTCTCTACCCGGAATAGTTCATAATCAGGAAGAATAGCGCCATCTATACCCGTAGTAGAACATATTCCGGTAGAATAGGTACCTTTCTACACGGAATTGAATATAATCGGGAAGAATAGGACCCTCTCTACCCGGAATTGAACATAATCGGGAAGAATAGCGCCCTCTCTACGCGGAATTGAACATATTCCGTAAGAATAGGACCCTCTCTACCCGGAATTGAACATAATTGGGAAGAATAGCGACCTCAATACACGGAATTGAACATATTCCGTAAGAATAGGACCCTCCCTACCCGGAATTGAACATAATCGGGAAGAATAGCGCCCTCTCTACCCGGAATAGTTCATAATCAGGAAGAATAGCGTCATCTATACCCGTAGTAGAACATATTCCGGTAGAATAGGTTCCTCTCTACACGGAATTGAATATAATCGGGAAGAATAGCGCCCTCTCTACGCGGAATTGAAAATATTCCGTAAGAAGAGGACCCTCTCTACCCGCAATTGAACATAATCGGGAAGAATAGCGCCCTCTCTACGCGGAATTGAACATATTCCGTAAGAATAGGACCCACTCTACCCGGAATTGAACATAATCGGGAAGAATAGCGCCCTCTCTACGCGGAATTGAACATATTCCGTAAGAATAGGACCCTCCCTACCCGGAATTGAACATAATCGGGAAGAATAGCGCCCTCTCTACCCGGAATAGTTCATAATCAGGAAGAATAGCGTCATCTATACCCGTAGTAGAACATATTCCGGTAGAATAGGTTCCTCTCTACACGGAATTGAATATAATCGGGAAGAATAGCGCCCTCTCTACGCGGAATTGAAAATATTCCGTAAGAAGAGGACCCTCTCTACCCGGAATTGAACATAATCGGGAAGAATAGCGCCCTCTCTACGCGGAATTGAAAATATTCCGTAAGAATAGGACCCTCTCTACCCGGAATTGAACATAATCGGGAAGAATAGCGCCCTCTCTACGCGGAATTGAACATATTCCGTAAGAATAGGACCCTCTCTACCCGGAATTGAACATAATTGGGAAGAATAGCGACCTCAATACACGGAATTGAACATATTCCGTAAGAATAGGACCCTCCCTACCCGGAATTGAACATAATCAGGAAGAATAGCGCCCTCTCTACCCGGAATAGTTCATAATCAGGAAGAATAGGGCCATCTATACCCGTAGTAGAACATATTCCGGTAGAATAGGTAGCTCTCTACTGGAATTGAACATAATCGGGAAGAATAGCGCCCTCTCTACGCGGAATTGAACATATTCCGTAAGAATAGGACCCACTCTACCCGGAATTGAACATAATCGGGAAGAATAGCGCCCTCTCTACGCGGAATTGAACATATTCCGTAAGAATAGGATACTCCCTACCCGGAATTGAACATAATCGGGAAGAATAGCGCCCTCTCTACCCGGAATAATTCATAATCAGGAAGAATAGCGCCATCTATACCCGTAGTAGAACATATTCCGGTAGAATAGGTACCTTTCTACACGGAATTGAATATAATCGGGAAGAATAGGACCCACTCTACCCGGAATTGAACATAATCGGGAAGAATAGCGCCCTTTCTACGCGGAATTGAACATATTCCGGAAGAATAGCTCCCACTCAACCCGGAATTGAACATAATCGGGAAGAATAGCGACCTCTCTACGCGGAATTGAACATAAGCGGGAAGAATAGCGCAATGTATAAAAGCAATTGAACTTAATGCGTACGAATGAGACCCTCTCTACACGGAATTGAATATAATTGGGAAGAATAGCGACCTCAATACACGGAATTGAACATATTCCGTAAGAATAGGACCATCCCTACCCGGAATTGAACATAATCGGTAAGAATGGCGCCCTCAATACACGCAATTGAACTTATTGCGTACGAGTAGGACCATCTCTACCCCGAATTGAATATAATCGGGAAGAATAGCGCTCTCTCTACGCGGAATTGAACATATTCCGGAAGAATAGCTCCCTCTCAACCCGGAATTGAACATAATCGGGAAGAATAGCGCCCTCTCTACGCGGAATTGAACATAATCGGGAAGAATAGCGCACTGTATAAAAGCAATTGAACTTATTGCGTACGAATGGAACCCTCTCTACCCGGAATTGAACATAATTGGGAAGAATAGCGACCTCAATACACGGAATTGAACATATTCCGTAAGAATAGGACCCTCCCTACCCGGAATTGAACATAATCGGGAAGAATAGCGCCCTCTCTACCCGGAATAGTTCATAATCAGGAAGAATAGGGCCATCTATACCCGTAGTAGAACATATTCCGGTAGAATAGGTACCTCTCTACCCGGAATTGAACATAATCGGGAAGAATAGCGCCCTCTCTACGCGGAATTGAACATATTCCGTAAGAATAGGACCCTCCCTACCCGGAATTGAACATAATCGGGAAGAATAGCGCCCTCTCTACCCGGAATAGCTCATAATCAGGAAGAATAGCGACCTCTCTACGCGGAATTGAACATAATCGGGAAGAATAGCGCAATGTATAAAAGCAATTGAACTTATTGCGTACGAATGAGACCCTCTCTACCCGGAATTGAACATAATTGGGAAGAATAGCGACCTCAATACACGGAATTGAACATATTCCGTAAGAATAGGACCCTCCCTACCCGGAATTGAACATAATCGGTAAGAATGGCGCCCTCAATACACGCAATTGAACTTATTGCGTACGAGTAGGACCATCTCTACCCCGAATTGAATATAATCGGGAAGAATAGCGCTCTCTCTACGCGGAATTGAACATATTCCGGAAGAATAGCTCCCTCTCAACCCGGAATTGAACATAATCGGGAAGAATAGCGCCCTCTCTACGCGGAATTGAACATAATCGGGAAGAATAGCGCACTGTATAAAAGCAATTGAACTTATTGCGTACGAATGGAACCCTCTCTACCCGGAATTGAACATAATTGGGAAGAATAGCGACCTCAATACACGGAATTGAACATATTCCGTAAGAATAGGACCCTCCCTACCCGGAATTGATCATAATCGGGAAGAATAGCGCCCTCTCTACCCGGAATAGTTCATAATCAGGAAGAATAGCGCCATCTATACCCGTAGTAGAACATATTCCGGTAGAATAGGTACCTCTCTACACGGAATTGAACATAATCGGGAAGAATAGCGCCCTCTCTACGCGGAATTGAACATATTCCGTAAGAATAGGACCCACTCTACCCGGAATTGAACATAATCGGGAAGAATAGCGCCCTCTCTACGCGGAATTGAACATATTCCGTAAGAATAGGACCCTCCCTACCCGGAATTGAACATAATCGGGAAGAATAGCGCCCTCTCTACCCGGAATAATTCATAATCAGGAAGAATAGCGCCATCTATACCCGTAGTAGAACATATTCCGGTAGAATAGGTACCTTTCTACACGGAATTGAATATAATCGGGAAGAATAGGACCCTCTCTACCAGGAATTGAACATAATCGGGAAGAATAGCGCCCTCTCTACGCGGAATTGAACATATTCCGGAAGAATAGCTCCCACTCAACCCGGAATTGAACATAATCGGGAAGAATAGCGCCCTCTCTACGCGGAATTGAACATAATCGGGAAGAATAGCGCAATGTATAAAAGCAATTGAACTTATTGCGTACGAATGAGACCCTCTCTACCCGGAATTGAACATAATTGGGAAGAATAGCGACCTCAATACACGGAATTGAACATATTCCGTAAGAATAGGACCCTCCCTATCCGGAATTGAACATAATCGGGAAGAATAGCGCCCTCTCTACCAGGAATAGTTCATAATCAGGAAGAATAGCGTCATCTATACCCGTAGTAGAACATATTCCGGTAGAATAGGTTCCTCTCTACACGGAATTGAATATAATCGGGAAGAATAGCGCCCTCTCTACGCGGAATTGAAAATATTCCGTAAGAATAGGACCCTCTCTACCCGGAATTGAACATAATCGGGAAGAATAGCGCCCTCTCTACGCGGAATTGAACATATTCCGTAAGAATAGGACCCTCTCTACCCGGAATTGAACATAATTGGGAAGAATAGCGACCTCAATACACGGAATTGAACATATTCCGTAAGAATAGGACCCTCCCTACCCGGAATTGAACATAATCGGGAAGAATAGCGCCCTCTCTACCCGGAATAGTTCATAATCAGGAAGAATAGCGTCATCTATATCCGTAGTAGAACATATTCCGGTAGAATAGGTTCCTCTCTACACGGAATTGAATATAATCGGGAAGAATAGCGCCCTCTCTACGCGGAATTGAAAATATTCCGTAAGAAGAGGACCCTCTCTACCCGGAATTGAACATAATCGGGAAGAATAGCGCCCTCTCTACGCGGAATTGAACATATTCCGTAAGAATAGGACCTTCCCTACCCGGAATTGAACATAATCGGGAAGAATAGCGCCCTCTCTACCCGGAATAGTTCATAATCAGGAAGAATAGGGCCATCTATACCCGTAGTAGAACATATTCCGGTAGAATAGGTACCTCTCTACTGGAATTGAACATAATCGGGAAGAATAGCGCCCTCTCTACGCGGAATTGAACATATTCCGTAAGAATAGGACCCTCCCTACCCGGAATTGAACATAATCGGGAAGAATAGCGCCCTCTCTACCCGGAATAGTTCATAATCAGGAAGAATAGCGACCTCTCTACGCGGAATTGAACATAATCGGGAAGAATAGCGCAATGTATAAAAGCAATTGAACTTATTGCGTACGAATGAGACCCTCTCTACCCGGAATTGAACATAATTGGGAAGAATAGCGACCTCAATACACGGAATTGAACATATTCCGTAAGAATAGGACCCTCCCTACCCGGAATTGAACATAATCGGTAAGAATGGCGCCCTCAATACACGCAATTGAACTTATTGCGTACGAGTAGGACCATCTCTACCCCGAATTGAATATAATCGGGAAGAATAGCGCTCTCTCTACGCGGAATTGAACATATTCCGGAAGAATAGCTCCCTCTCAACCCGGAATTGAACATAATCGGGAAGAATAGCGCCCTCTCTACGCGGAATTGAACATAATCGGGAAGAATAGCGCACTGTATAAAAGCAATTGAACTTATTGCGTACGAATGGAACCCTCTCTACCCGGAATTGAACATAATTGGGAAGAATAGCGACCTCAATACACGGAATTGAACATATTCCGTAAGAATAGGACCCTCCCTACCCGGAATTGATCATAATCGGGAAGAATAGCGCCCTCTCTACCCGGAATAGTTCATAATCAGGAAGAATAGCGCCATCTATACCCGTAGTAGAACATATTCCGGTAGAATAGGTACCTCTCTACACGGAATTGAACATAATCGGGAAGAATAGCGCCCTCTCTACGCGGAATTGAACATATTCCGTAAGAATAGGACCCACTCTACCCGGAATTGAACATAATCGGGAAGAATAGCGCCCTCTCTACGCGGAATTGAACATATTCCGTAAGAATAGGACCCTCCCTACCCGGAATTGAACATAATCGGGAAGAATAGCGCCCTCTCTACCCGGAATAATTCATAATCAGGAAGAATAGCGCCATCTATACCCGTAGTAGAACATATTCCGGTAGAATAGGTACCTTTCTACACGGAATTGAATATAATCGGGAAGAATAGGACCCTCTCTACCAGGAATTGAACATAATCGGGAAGAATAGCGCCCTCTCTACGCGGAATTGAACATATTCCGGAAGAATAGCTCCCACTCAACCCGGAATTGAACATAATCGGGAAGAATAGCGCCCTCTCTACGCGGAATTGAACATAATCGGGAAGAATAGCGCAATGTATAAAAGCAATTGAACTTATTGCGTACGAATGAGACCCTCTCTACCCGGAATTGAACATAATTGGGAAGAATAGCGACCTCAATACACGGAATTGAACATATTCCGTAAGAATAGGACCCTCCCTATCCGGAATTGAACATAATCGGGAAGAATAGCGCCCTCTCTACCAGGAATAGTTCATAATCAGGAAGAATAGCGTCATCTATACCCGTAGTAGAACATATTCCGGTAGAATAGGTTCCTCTCTACACGGAATTGAATATAATCGGGAAGAATAGCGCCCTCTCTACGCGGAATTGAAAATATTCCGTAAGAATAGGACCCTCTCTACCCGGAATTGAACATAATCGGGAAGAATAGCGCCCTCTCTACGCGGAATTGAACATATTCCGTAAGAATAGGACCCTCTCTACCCGGAATTGAACATAATTGGGAAGAATAGCGACCTCAATACACGGAATTGAACATATTCCGTAAGAATAGGACCCTCCCTACCCGGAATTGAACATAATCGGGAAGAATAGCGCCCTCTCTACCCGGAATAGTTCATAATCAGGAAGAATAGCGTCATCTATATCCGTAGTAGAACATATTCCGGTAGAATAGGTTCCTCTCTACACGGAATTGAATATAATCGGGAAGAATAGCGCCCTCTCTACGCGGAATTGAAAATATTCCGTAAGAAGAGGACCCTCTCTACCCGGAATTGAACATAATCGGGAAGAATAGCGCCCTCTCTACCCGGAATAGTTCATAATCAGGAAGAATAGGGCCATCTATACCCGTAGTAGAACATATTCCGGTAGAATAGGTAGCTCTCTAGTGGAATTGAACATAATCGGGAAGAATAGCGCCCTCTCTACGCGGAATTGAACATATTCCGTAAGAATAGGACCCACTCTACCCGGAATTGAACATAATCGGGAAGAATAGCGCCCTCTCTACGCGGAATTGAACATATTCCGTAAGAATAGGATACTCCCTACCCGGAATTGAACATAATCGGGAAGAATAGCGCCCACTCTACCCGGAGTAATTCATAATCAGGAAGAATAGCGCCATCTATACCCGTAGTAGAACATATTCCGGTAGAATAGGTACCTTTCTACACGGAATTGAATATAATCGGGAAGAATAGGACCCACTCTACCCGGAATTGAACATAATCGGGAAGAATAGCGCCCTCTCTACGCGGAATTGAACATATTCCGGAAGAATAGCTCCCACTCAACCCGGAATTGAACATAATCGGGAAGAATAGCGACCTCTCTACGCGGAATTGAACATAATCGGGAAGAATAGCGCAATGTATAAAAGCAATTGAACTTATTGCGTACGAATGAGACCCTCTCTACACGGAATTGAATATAATTGGGAAGAATAGCGACCTCAATATACGGAATTGAACATATTCCGTAAGAAGAGGACCATCCCTACCCGGAATTGAACATAATCGGTAAGAATGGCGCCCTCAATACACGCAATTGAACTTATTGCGTACGAGTAGGACCATCTCTACCCCGAATTGAACATAATCGGGAAGAATAGCGCCCTCTCTACGCGGAATTGAACATATTCCGTAAGAATAGGACCCTCTCTACCCGGAATTGAACATAATTGGGAAGAATAGCGACCTCAATACACGGAATTGAACATATTCCGTAAGAATAGGACCCTCCCTACCCGGAATTGAACATAATCGGGAAGAATAGCGCCCTCTCTACCCGGAATAGTTCATAATCAGGAAGAATAGCGTCATCTATACCCGTAGTAGAACATATTCCGGTAGAATAGGTTCCTCTCTACACGGAATTGAATATAATCGTGAAGAATAGCGCCCTCTCTACGCGGAATTGAAAATATTCCGTAAGAAGAGGACCCTCTCTACCCGGAATTGAACATAATCGGGAAGAATAGCGCCCTCTCTACGCGGAATTGAACATATTCCGTAAGAATAGGACCTTCCCTACCCGGAATTGAACATAATCGGGAAGAATAGCGCCCTCATTACCCGGAATAGTTCATAATCAGGAAGAATAGGGCCATCTATACCCGTAGTAGAACATATTCCGGTAGAATAGGTAGCTCTCTACTGGAATTGAACATAATCGGGAAGAATAGCGCCTTCTCTACGCGGAATTGAACATATTCCGTAAGAATAGGACCCACTCTACCCGGAATTGAACATAATCGGGAAGAATAGCGCCCTCTCTACGCGGAATTGAACATATTCCGTAAGAATAGGATACTCCCTACCCGGAATTGAACATAATCGGGAAGAATAGCGCCCTCTCTACCCGGAATAATTCATAATCAGGAAGAATAGCGCCATCTATACCCGTAGTAGAACATATTCCGGTAGAATAGGTACCTTTCTACACGGAATTGAATATAATCGGGAAGAATAGGACCCTCTCTACCCGGAATTGAACATAATCGGGAAGAATAGCGCCCTTTCTACGCGGAATTGAACATATTCCGGAAGAATAGCTCCCACTCAACCCGGAATTGAACATAATCGGGAAGAATAGCGACCTCTCTACGCGGAATTGAACATAATCGGGAAGAATAGCGCAATGTATAAAAGCAATTGAACTTATTGCGTACGAATGAGACCCTCTCTAAACGGAATTGAATATAATTGGGAAGAATAGCGACCTCAATACACGGAATTGAACATATTCCGTAAGAATAGGACCATCCCTACCCGGAATTGAACATAATCGGTAAGAATGGCGCCCTCAATACACGCAATTGAACTTATTGCGTACGAGTAGGACCATCTCTACCCCGAATTGAATATAATCGGGAAGAATAGCGCTCTCTCTACGCGGAATTGAACATATTCCGGAAGAATAGCTCCCTCTCAACCCGGAATTGAACATAAACGGGAAGTATAGCGCCCTCTCTACGAGGAATTGAACATAATCGGGAAGAATAGCGCACTGTATAAAAGCAATTGAACTTATTGCGTACGAATGGAACCCTCTCTACCCGGAATTGAACATAATTGGGAAGAATAGCGACATCAATACACGGAATTGTACATATTCCGTAAGAATAGGACCCTCCCTACCCGGAATTGAACATAATCGGGAAGAATAGCGCCCTCTCTACCCGGAATAGTTCATAATCAGGAAGAATAGGGCCATCTATACCCGTAGTAGAACATATTCCGGTAGAATAGGTACCTCTCTACTGGAATTGAACATAATCGGGAAGAATAGCGCCCTCTCTACGCGGAATTGAACATATTCCGTAAGAATAGGACCCACTCTACCCGGAATTGAACATAATCGGGAAGAATAGCGCCCTCTCTACGCGGAATTGAACATATTCCGTAAGAATAGGATACTCCCTACCCGGAATTGAACATAATCGGGAAGAATAGCGCCCTCTCTACCCGGAATAATTCATAATCAGGAAGAATAGCGCCATCTATACCCGTAGTAGAACATATTCCGGCAGAATAGGTACCTTTCTACACGGAATTGAATATAATCGGGAAGAATAGGACCCTCTCTACCCGGAATTGAACATAATCGGGAAGAATAGCGCCCTCTCTACGCAGAATTGAACATATTCCGGAAGAATAGCTCCCACTCAACCCGGAATTGAACATAATCGGGAAGAATAGCGACCTCTCTACGCGGAATTGAACATAATCGGGAAGAATAGCGCAATGTATAAAAGCAATTGAACTTATTGCGTACGAATGAGACCCTCTCTACCCGGAATTGAACATAATTGGGAAGAATAGCGACCTCAGTACACGGAATTGAACATATTCCTATACTCATTTCTATACTCAGAATCGAAGATATTCGGTGAGAATGGGACTCTATCTACCTAGAATTGAATATATTCGGTGGGAATAGTGCCCACTCAACTCGGAATAGAAGATATTCGGTGAGAATAGGGCCCTCTCTACACAGAATAGAAGATATTCTATGAGAAAAGGGCTCACTCTACCCAGAACCGAATATAATCTGTAAGAATAAAGCTCTCTCTACACAGAAATGGATATATTCATTAGAATAGTGACCACTCTACTCAGAATCGAGGATATTCGGTGAGAAAAGAGCCCACTCTAATCAGAATCGAAGATATTCGTTGAGAATAGAGCACCATCTACCCAGAATTGAATATATTCGGTGGGAATACTGCCCACTCAAATCGAAATATTTGATAGTCGGTGAGAATAGGGCCCACTCATCTCAGAATCTTAGATATTCGGTGAAAATAGTATCCACTCAACTCAGAAATGAATATATGCGGATAGAAGTGTCCTCTCTACCCAGAATCGAATATTTTCTAAAAGAATAGGGATCACTCTACCCAGAATTAAAGTTATTCGGTGAGAAGAGAGCCCACTCTACCCAGACTCGAATATATTCGGTGAGAATAGAGCTTTCTATACTCAGAATGGAAGATATTCGGTGAGAATAGGACTCTATCTACCTAGAATTGAATATATTCGGTGCGAATAGTGCCCACTCAACTCAGAATCGAGGATATTCGGTGAGAAAAGAGCCCACTCTAATCAGACTCGAAGATATTCGGTGAGAATAGAGCCCCATCTACACAGAATTGAATATATTCGGTGGCACTACTGCCCACTCAAATCGGAATAGTTGATAGTCGGTGAGAATAGGGCCCACTCATCTCAGAATCTTAGATATTCGGTGAAAATAGTACCCACTCAACTCAGAAATGAATATATGCGGAGAGAAGTGTCCTCTCTATCCAGAATCGAATATTTTCTAAAAGAATAGGGATCACTCTACCCAGAATTAAAGTTATTCGGTGAGAAGAGAGCCCACTCTACTCAGACTCGAATATATTAGGGGAGAATAGAGCTATCTATACGTAGGATCGAAGATATTCGGTGAGAATAGAGCTCCATCTACCCAGAATTGAATATATTCGGTGCGAATAGTACTCACTCAACTCAGAATAGAAGATATTCGATGAGAATAGGGACCTCTCTACACAGAATTGATTATTTTCTATGAGAAAAGGGCTCAGTCTACACCGAATCGAATATAATCTGTAAGAATAAAGCTCTCTCTACACAGAATTGGATATATTCATGAGAATAGTGCCCACTCTACACGGAATGGAGGACATTCGGTGAGAAAAGAGCCCAATCTACTCAGACTCGAATATATTCAGTGAGAATAGAGCTTTCTATACTGAGAATCGAAGATATTCGGTGAGAATAGGACTCTATCTACACAGAATTAAACATATTCGGTGGGATAATGCCCACTCAACTCGGAATTGTTGATATTCGGTGAGAATAGGGCCCACTCAACACAGAATCTTCGATATTCGGTGAAAATAGTACCCACTCAACTCATAAATGAATATATGCGGAGAGAAAAGTGTCCTCTCTACCCAGAGTCGTATATTTTCTAAAAGAATACGGGTCACTCTACCCAGAATTAAAGACATTCGTTGGGAATCGTGCCCACTCAACGCAGAATAGAAGATATTCGGTGAGAATAGGGACCTCTCTACACAGAATATAAGATATTCGATGAGAAAAGGGCTCACTGTACCCAGAATCGAATATAATCTGTAAGAATAAAGCTCTCTCTACACAGAATTGGATATATTCATGAGAATAGGTGCCCACTCTACTCGGAATGGAGGATATTCGATGAGAAAAGAGCCCACTCTACTCAGACTCGAATATATTCGGTGAGAATAAAGCTTTCTATACTCAGAATCGAAGATATTCGGAGAGAATGGGACTCTACCTACCTAGAATTGAATATATTCGGTGGGAATAGTGCCCACTCAACTCGGAATAGAGGATATTTGATGAGAATAGGGCCCTCTCTACACAAAATAGAAGATATTCTATGAGAAATGGGCTCACTCTACACAGAATCGAATATAATCTGTAAGAATAAAGCTGTCTCAACACGGAATTGGATATATTCATGAGAATAGGTGCCCACTCTACTCAGAATCGAGGATATTCGGAGAGAAAAGAGCCCACTCTACTCAGACTCGAATATATTCGGGGAGAATAGAGCTTTCTATACTCAGAATCGAAGATATTCGGAGAGAATGGGACTCTACCTACCTAGAATTGAATATATTCGGTGGGAATAGTGCCCACTCAACTCGGAATAGAGGATATTTGGTGAGAATAGGGCCCTCTCTACACAGAATAGAAGATATTCTATGAGAAATGGGCTCACTCTACACAGAATCTAATATAATCTGTAAGAATAAAGCTGTCTCAACACGGAATTGGATATATTCATGAGAATAGGTGCCCACTCTACTCAGAATCGAGGATATTCGGTGAGAAAAGAGCCCACTCTACTCAGACTCGAATATATTCGGTGAGAATAAAGCCCTCTTACTTAGAATCGAAGATAGTCTATGAGAAAAGGGCTCACTTTACCCAGAATCTAACATAATCTGTAAGAAGCCTGCTCTCTCTACACAGAAATGGATATATTCATGAGAATAGTGCCCACTCTACTCAGAAGCGAGGATATTCGGTGAGAAAAGAGCCCACTCTACGCAGACTCGAATATATTCGGGGAGAATAGAGCTATCTATACTTAGGATCGAAGATATTCGGTGAGAATAGAGCTCCATCTACCCAGAATTAAAGACATTCGGTGGGAATTGTGCCCAATCAACGCAGAATAGAAGATATTCGGTGAGATTAGGGCCCTCTCTACACAGAATAGAAGATTTTCTATGAGAAAAGGGCTCACTCTACCCAGAATCGAATATAATCTGTAAGAATAAAGCTCTCTCTACACAGAATTGGATATATTCATGAGAATAGCGCCCACTCTACTCAGAATCGGAGATATTCCGTGAGAATACGGACCTCCTACTCAGAATCCAAGATATTCGCTGAGAATTGGGCCCACACTACTCAGAATCGAAGCTATTCGATTGGAATATGCCCCTCACTACTCAGAATAGAAGATATTCGGTGAGAATAGGGCCCACTCAACTCGGAATAGATGATATTCGGTGTGAATAGTGCTCTCCATACTCAGAATCGAAAATAGTACGTGAGTATACGTCCCTCTTACTCAGAATCGAAAATAATCTGTGAGAATACGGCCCTCTTACTTAGAATCGAAGATAGTCTATGAGAAAAGGGCTCACTCTACCCAGAATCTAACATAATCTGTAAGAAGCATTCTCTCCACACAGAAATGGATATATTCATGGGAATAGTGCCCACTCTACCCGGAATGGAGGACATTCGGTGAGAATAGAGCTATCTATACTTAGGATCGAAGATATTCGGTGAGAATAGATCTCCATCTACCCAGAATTGCATATATTCGGTGGGAATAGTGCCCACTCAAATCGGAATAGTTGATATTCGGTGAGAATAGGGCCCTCTCTACACAGAGTAGAAGATATTCTATGAGAAATGGGCTCATCTACCCAGAATTGAATATATTCGGTGCGAATAGTGCTCACTCAACTCAGAATAGAAGATATTCGGTGAGAATAGGGACCTCTCTACACAGAATTGATTATTTTCTATGAGAAATGGGCTCACTCTACCCAGAATCGAATATAATCTGTAAGAAGCAGGCTCTCTCTACACAGAAATGGATATATTCATGAGAATAGTGCCCACTCTACTCAGAATCGAGGATATTCGGTGAGAAAAGAGCCCACTCTACTCAGACTCGAATATATTCGGGGAGAATAGAGCTATCTATACTTAGGATCGAAGATATTCGGTGAGAATAGAGCTCCATCTACCCAGAATTGAATATATTCGGTGGGAATAGTGCCCACTCAAATCGGAATAGTTTATATTCGGTGAGAATAGGGCCCTCTCTACACAGAGTAGAAGATATTCTATGAGAAAAGGGCTCATCTACCCAGAATTGAATATATTCGGTGCGAATAGTGCTCACTAAACTCAGAATAGAAGATATTCGGTGAGAATAGGGACCTCTCTACACAGAATTAATTATTTTCTATGAGAAATGGGCTTACTCTACCCAGAATCGAATATAATCTGTAAGAAGCAGGCTCTCTCTACTCAGAAATGGATATATTCATGAGAATAGTGCCCACTCTACTCAGAAGCGAGGATATTCGGTGAGAAAAGAGCCCACTCTACTCAGACTCGAATATATTCGGGGAGAATAGAGCTATCTATACTTAGGATCGAAGATATTCGGTGAGAATAGAGCTCCATCTACCCAGAATTGAATATATTCGGTGGGAATAGTGCCCACTCAAATCGGAATGGAGGATATTCGGTGAGAAAAGAGCCCACTCTACTCAGACTCGAATATATTCGGTGAGAATAAAGCTTTCTATACTCAGAATCGAAGATATTCGGAGAGAATGGGACTCTACCTACCTAGAATTGAATATATTCGGTGGGAATAGTGCCCACTCAACTCGGAATAGAGGATATTTGGTGAGAATAGGGCCCTCTCTACACAAAATAGAAGATACTCTATGAGAAATGGGCTCACTCTACACAGAATCGAATATAATCTGTAAGAATAAAGCTGTCTCAACACGGAATTGGATATATTCATGAGAATAGGTGCCCACTCTACTCAGAATCGAGGATATTCGGTGAGAAAAGAGCCCACTCTACTCAGACTCGAATATATTCGGGGAGAATAGAGCTTTCTATACTCAGAATCGAAGATATTCGGAGAGAATGGGACTCTACCTACCTAGAATTGAATATATTCGGTGGGAATAGTGCCCACTCAACTCGGAATAGAGGATATTTGGTGAGAATAGGGCCCTCTCTACACAGAATAGAAGATATTCTATGAGAAATGGGCTCACTCTACACAGAATCTAATATAATCTGTAAGAATAAAGCTGTCTCAACACGGAATTGGATATATTCATGAGAATAGGTGCCCACTCTACTCAGAATCGAGGATATTCGGTGAGAAAAGAGCCCACTCTACTCAGACTCGAATATATTCGGTGAGAATAAAGCCCTCTTACTTAGAATCGATGATAGTCTATGAGAAAAGGGCTCACTTTACCCAGAATCTAACATAATCTGTAAGAAGCCTGCTCTCTCTACACAGAAATGGATATATTCATGAGAATAGTGCCCACTCTACTCAGAAGCGAGGATATTCGGTGAGAAAAGAGCCCACTCTACTCAGACTCGAATATATTCGGGGAGAATAGAGCTATCTATACTTAGGATCGAAGATATTCGGTGAGAATAGAGCTCCATCTACCCAGAATTAAAGACATTCGGTGGGAATCGTGCCCAATCAACGCAGAATAGAAGATATTCGGTGAGAATAGGGCCCTCTCTACACAGAATAGAAGATTTTCTATGAGAAAAGGGCTCACTCTACCCAGAATCGAATATAATCTGTAAGAATAAAGCTCTCTCTACACAGAATTGGATATATTCATGAGAATAGCGCCCACTCTACTCAGAATCGGAGATATTCCGTGAGAATACGGACCTCCTACTCAGAATCCAAGATATTCGCTGAGAATTGGGCCCACACTACTCAGAATCGAAGCTATTCGATTGGAATATGCCCCTCACTAATCAGAATAGAAGATATTCGGTGAGAATAGGGCCCACTCAACTCGGAATAGATGATATTCGGTGTGAATAGTGCTCTCCATACTCAGAATCGAAAATAGTACGTGAGTATACGTCCCTCTTACTCAGAATCGAAAATAATCTGTGAGAATACGGCCCTCTTACTTAGAATCGAAGATAGTCTATGAGAAAAGGGCTCACTCTACCCAGAATCTAACATAATCTGTAAGAAGCATTCTCTCCACACAGAAATGGATATATTCATGGGAATAGTGCCCACTCTACCCGGAATGGAGGACATTCGGTGAGAATAGAGCTATCTATACTTAGGATCGAAGATATTCGGTGAGAATAGAGCTCCATCTACCCAGAATTGCATATATTCGGTGGGAATAGTGCCCACTCAAATCGGAATAGTTGATATTCGGTGAGAATAGGGCCCTCTCTACACAGAGTAGAAGATATTCTATGAGAAAAGGGCTCATCTACCCAGAATTGAATATATTCGGTGCGAATAGTGCTCACTCAACTCACAATAGAAGATATTCGGTGAGAATAGGGACCTCTCTACACAGAATTGATTATTTTCTATGAGAAATGGGCTCACTCTACCCAGAATCGAATATAATCTGTAAGAAGCAGGCTCTCTCTACACAGAAATGGATATATTCATGAGAATAGTGCCCACTCTACTCAGAATCGAGGATATTCGGTGAGAAAAGAGCCCACTCTACTCAGACTCGAATATATTCGGGGAGAATAGAGCTATCTATACTTAGGATCGAAGATATTCGGTGAGAATAGAGCTCCATCTACCCAGAATTGAATATATTCGGTGGGAATAGTGCCCACTCAAATCGGAATAGTTTATATTCGGTGAGAATAGGGCCCTCTCTACACAGAGTAGAAGATATTCTATGAGAAAAGGGCTCATCTACCCAGAATTGAATATATTCGGTGCGAATAGTGCTCACTAAACTCAGAATAGAAGATATTCGGTGAGAATAGGGACCTCTCTACACTGAATTGATTATTTTCTATGAGAAATGGGCTCACTCTACCCAGAATCGAATATAATCTGTAAGAAGCAGGCTCTCTCTACACAGAAATGGATATATTCATGAGAATAGTGCCCACTCTACTCAGAAGCGAGGATATTCGGTGAGAAAAGAGCCCACTCTACTCAGACTCGAATATATTCGGGGAGAATAGAGCTATCTATACTTAGGATCGAAGATATTCGGTGAGAATAGAGCTCCATCTACCCAGAATTGAATATATTCGGTGGGAATAGTGCCCACTCAAATCGGAATAGTTGATATTCGGTGAGAATAGGGCCCTCTCTACACAGAGTAGAAGATATTCTATGAGAAAAGGGCTCATCTACCCAGAATTGAATATATTCGGTGCGAATAGTGCTCACTCAACTCAGAATAGAAGATATTCGGTGAGAATAGGGACCTCTCTACATAGAATTGATTATTTTCTATGAGAAATGGGCTCACTCTCACCCAGAATCGAATATAATCTGTAAGAAGCAAGCTCTCTCTACACAGAAATGGATATATTCATGAGAATAGTGCCCACTCTACTCGGAATGGAGGACATTCGGTGAGAAAAGAGCCCAATCTACTCAGACTCGAATATATTCGGTGAGAATAGAGCTTTCTAGACTGAGAATCGAAGATATTCGGTGAGAGTAGGACCCTATCTACCTAGAATTGAATATATTCGGTGGGAATAGTGCCCACTCAAATCAGAATAGTTGATATTCGGTGAGAATAGGGCCCTCTCTACACAGAGTAGAAGATATTCTATGAGAAGAGGGCTCATCTACCCAGAATTGAATATATTCGGTGCGAATAGTGCTCACTCAACTCAGAATAGAAGATATTCGGTGAGAATAGGGACCTCTCTACACAGAATTGATTATTTTCTATGAGAAATGGTCTCACGCTACTCAGAATCGAATATAATCTGTAAGAATGAAGCTGTCTGAACACGGAATTGGATATATTCATGAGAATAGGTGCCCACTCTACGCAGAAGCGAGGATATTCCGTGAGAAAAGAGCCCACTCTACTCAGACTCGAATATATTCGGGGAGAATAGAGCTATCTATACTTAGGATCGAAGATATTCGGTGAGAATAGGACTCTATCTACACAGAATTAAACATATTCGGTGGGAATAATGCCCACTCAACTCAGAATAGAAGACATTCGGTGAGAATAGGGCCCCCTGTACACAGAATCTGCGATAATCGTTGAAAATAGTACCCACTCAACTCCGAAATGAATATATGCGGAGAGAAAAGTGTCCTCTCTACCCAGAATCGTATATTTTCAAAAAGAATACGGCTCACTCTACCCAGAATTAAAGACATTCGGTGGGAATCGTGCCCACTCAACGCAGAATAGAAGATATTCGGTGAGAATAGGGACCTCTCTACACAGAATAGATGATTTTCTATGAGAAAAGGGCTCAGTCTACACCGAATGGAATATAATCAGTAAGAATAAAGCTCTCTCTACACAGAATTGGATATATTCATGAGAATAGTGCCCACTCTACTCGGAATGGAGGACATTCGGTGAGAAAAAAGCCAATCTACTCAGACTCGAATATATTCGGTGAGAATAGAGCTTTCTAGACAGAGAATCGAAGATATTCGGTGAGAATAGGACTCTATCTACCTAGAATTGAATATATTCGGTGCGAATAGTGCACACTGAACTCAGAATAGAAGATATTCGGTGAGAATAGGGCTTTCTCTACACAGAATAGAAGATTTTCTATGAGAAAAGGGCTCACACTACCCAGAATCGAATATAATCTGTAAGAATAAAGCTCTCTCTACACAGAATTGGATATATTCATGAGAATAGCGCCCACTCTACTCAGAATCGGAGATATTCCGTGAGAATACGGACCTCCTACTCAGAATCCAAGATATTCGCTGAGAATAGGGCCCACACTACTCAGAATCGAAGCTATTCGATTGGAATATGCCCCTCACTACTCAGAATCGAAGATATTCGGTGACAATAGGGCTCTATCTACACACAATTGAATATATTCTTGAGAATAGTGCCCGCACTACTCAGAATAGAAGATATTCGGTGAGAATAGGGCCCACTCAACTCGGAATAGATGATATTCGGTGTGAATAGTGCTCTCCATACTCAGAATCGAAAATAGTACGTGAGTATACGGCCCTCTTACTCAGAATCGAAAATAATCTGTGAGAATACGGCCCTCTTACTTAGAATCGAAGATAGTCTATGAGAAAAGGGCTCACTCTACCCAGAATCGAATATAATCTGTAAGAAGCAGGCTCTCTCTACACAGAATTGGATATATTCATGAGAATAGGTGCCCACTCTACTCGGAATGGAGGATATTCGGTGAGAAAAGAGCCCACTCTACTCAGACTCGAATATATTCGCTGAGAATAAAGCTTTCTATACTCAGAATCGAAGATATTCGGAGAGAATGGGACTCTACCTACCTAGAATTGAATATATTCGGTGGGAATAGTGCCCACTCAACTCGGAATAGAGGATATTTGGTGAGAATGGGGCCCTCTCTACACAGAATAGAAGATAGTCTATGAGAAAAGGGCTCACTCTACCCAGAATCGAATATAATCTGTAAGAAGCAGGCTCTATCTACACAGAAATGGATATATTCATGAGAATAGTGCCCACTCTACTCAGAAGCGAGGATATTCGGTGAGAAAAGAGCCCACTCTACTCAGACTCGAATATATTCGGGGAGAATAGAGCTACCTATACTTAGGATCGAAGATATTCGGTGAGAATAGAGCTCCATCTACCCAGAATTGAATATATTCGGTGGGAATAGTGCCCACTCAAATCGGAATAGTTGATATTCGGTGAGAATAGGGCCCGCTCTACACAGAGTAGCAGATATTCTATGAGAAAAGGGCTCATCTACCCAGAATTGAATATATTCGGTGCGAATAGTGCTCACTCAACTCAAAATAGAAGATATTCGGTGAGAATAGGGACCTCTCTACACAGAATTGATTATTTTCTATGAGAAATGGGCTCACTCTACCCAGAATCGAATATAATCTGTAAGAAGCAGGCTCTCTCTACACAGAAATGGATATATTCATGAGAATAGTGCCCACTCTACTCAGAAGCGAGGATATTCGGTGAGAAAAGAGCCCACTCTACGCAGACTCGAATATATTCGGGGAGAATAGAGCTATCTATACTTAGGATCGAAGATATTCGGTGAGAATAGAGCTCCATCTACCCAGAATTGAATATATTCGGTGGGAATAGTGCCCACTCAAGTCGGAATAGTTGATATTCGGTGAGAATAGGGCTTACT
>CAKKNJ020000025.1:0-71494 GCA_918808275.2 Dolichovespula sylvestris | reverse complement strand
GACCTTTGCTACCTTCTAAGACGCCCCGGACTCGCAAAATGAGGTCACCAGAGATCAATGACCTTTGCTACCTTCTAAGACGCTCCGGGCACGCAAAATGAGGTCACCAGAGGTCAATGACCTTTGCTATCCTCTTGGTAGCTCCGCACACGCAAAATGAGGTCACCAGAGGTCAATGACCTTTGCTACCTTCTAAGAAGCCCCGGACACGCAAAATGAGGTCACCAGAGGTCAATGACCTTTGCTATCCTCTTAGTAGCCTCGCACACGCAAAATGTGGTCACCAGAGGTCAATGACCTTTGCTACCTTCTAAGACGCCCCGGACACGCAAAATGAGGTCACCAGAGGTCAATGACCTTTGCTACCTTCTAAGACGCCCCGGACACGCAAAATAAGGTCACCAGAGGTCAATGACCTTTGCTACCTTCTAAGACGCCCCGGACCCGCAAAATGAGGTCACCAGAGGTCAATGACCTTTGCTACCTTCTAAGACGCCCCGGACACGCAAAATGAGGTCACCAGAGGTCAATGACCTTTGCTACCTTCTAAGACGCCCCGGACACGCAAAATGAGGTCACCAGAGGTCAATGACCTTTGCTATCTTCTAAGACGCCCCGGACACGCAAAATGAGGTCACCAGAGGTCAATGACCTTTGCTACCTTCTAAGTCGCCCCGGACACGCAAAATGAGGTCACCAGAGGTCAATGACCTTTGCTACCTTCTAAGACGCCCCGGACACGCAAAATGAGGTCACCAGAGGTCAATGACCTTTGCTACCATCTAAGACGCCCCGTACACGCAAAATGAGGTCACCAGAGGTCAATGACCTTTGCTACCTTCTAAGACGCCCCGGACACGCAAAATGAGGTCACCAGAGGTCAATGACCTTTGCTACCTTCTAAGACGCCCCGGACACGCAAAATAAGGTCACCAGAGGTCAATGACCTTTGCTACCTTCTAAGACGCCCCGGACCCGCAAAATGAGGTCACCAGAGGTCAATGACCTTTGCTACCTTCTAAGACGCCCCGGACACGCAAAATGAGGTCACCAGAGGTCAATGACCTTTGCTACCTTCTAAGACGCCCCGGACACGCAAAATGAGGTCACCAGAGGTCAATGACCTTTGCTATCTTCTAAGACGCCCCGGACACGCAAAATGAGGTCACCAGAGGTCAATGACCTTTGCTACCTTCTAAGTCGCCCCGGACACGCAAAATGAGGTCAACAGAGGTCAATGACCTTTGCTACCTTTTAAGACGCCCCGGACACGCAAAATGAGGTCACCAGAGGTCAATGACCTTTGCTACCATCTAAGACGCCCCGTACACGCAAAATGAGGTCACCAGAGGTCAATGACCTTTGCTACCTTCTAAGACGCCCCGGACACGCAAAATGAGGTCACCAGAGGTCAATGACCTTTGCTATCCTCTTAGTAGCTCCGCACACGCAAAATGAGGTCACCAGAGGTCAATGACTTTTGCTACCTTCTAAGGCGCCCCGGACACGCAAAATGAGGTCACCAGAGGTCAATGACCTTTGCTATCCTCTTAGTAGCTCCGCACACGCAAAATGAGGTCACCAGAGGTCAATGACTTTTGCTACCTTCTAAGACGCCCCGGACACGCAAAATGAGGTCACCAGAGGTCAATGACCTTTGCTACCATCTAAGACGCCCCGGACACGCAAAATGAGGTCACCAGAGGTCAATGACCTTTGCTATCCTCTTAGTAGCTCCGCACACGCAAAATGAGGTCACCAGAGGTCAATGACCTTTGCTACCTTCTAAGAAGCCCCGGACACGCAAAATGAGGTCACCAGAGGTCAATGACCTTTGCTATCCTCTTAGTAGCCTCGCACACGCAAAATGTGGTCACCAGAGGTCAATGACCTTTGCTACCTGCTAAGACGCCCCGGACACGCAAAATGAGGTCACCAGAGGTCAATGACCTTTGCTACCTTCTAAGACGCCCCGGACACGCAAAATGAGGTCACCAGAGGTCAATGACCTTTTCTACCTTCTAAGACGCCTCGGACACGCAAAATGAGGTCACCAGAGATCAATGACCTTTGCTACCTTCTAAGACGCTCCGGGCACGCAAAATGAGGTCACCAGAGGTCAATGACCTTTGCTACCTTCTAAGACGCCCCGTACACGCAAAATGAGGTCAACAGAGGTCAATGACCTTTGCTACCTTCTAAGACGCCCCTGACACGCAAAATGAGGTCACCAGAGGTCAATGACCTTTGCTACCTTCTAAGACGCCCCGGACACGCAAAATGAGGTCACCAGAGGTCAATGACCTTTGCTACCTTCTAAGACGCCCCGGACACGCAAAATGAGGTCACCAGAGGTCAATGACCTTTTCTACCTTCTAAGACGCCCCGGACACGCAAAATGAGGTCACCAGAGATCAATGACCTTTGCTACCTTCTAAGACGCTCCGGGCACGCAAAATGAGGTCACCAGAGGTCAATGACCTTTGCTACCTTCTAAGACGCCCCGGACACGCTAAATGAGGTCACCAGAGGTCAACGACCTTTGCTACCTTCTAAGACGCCCCGGACACGCAAAATGTGGTCACCAGAGGTCAATGACCTTTGCTACCTTCTAAGACGCTCCGGGCACGCAAAATGAGGTCACCAGAGGTCAATGACCTTTGCTACCTTCTAAGACGCCCCGGACACGCTAAATGAGGTCACCAGAGGTCAACGACCTTTGCTACCTTCTAAGACGCCCCGGACACGCAAAATGTGGTCACCAGAGGTCAATGACCTTTGCTACCTTCTAAGACGCCCCGGACACGCAAAATGAGGTCACCAGAGGTCAATGACCTTTGCTACCTTCTAAGACGCCCCGGACACGCAAAATGAGGTCACCAGAGGTCAATGACCTTTGCTACCTTCTAAGACGCCCCGGACACGCAAAATGAGGTCACCAGAGGTCAATGACCTTTGCTACCTTCTAAGACGCCCCGTACACGCAAAATGAGGTCACCAGAGGTCAATGACCTTTGCTACCTTCTAAGACGACCCGGACACGCAAAATGAGGTCACCAGAGGTCAATGACCTTTGCTACCTTCTAAGACGCCCCGGACACGCAAAATGAGGTCACCAGAGGTCAATGACCTTTGCTATCCTCTTAGTAGCTCCGCACACGCAAAATGAGGTCACCAGAGGTCAATGACTTTTGCTACCTTCTAAGACGCCCCGGACACGCAAAATGAGGACACCAGAGATCAATGACCTTTGCTACCTTCTAAGACGCTCCGGGCACGCAAAATGAGGTCACCAGATGTCAATGACCTTTGCTACCTTCTAAGACGACCCGGACACGCAAAATGAGGTCACCAGAGGTCAATGACCCCTTCTAAGACGCCCCGGACAGGCAAAATGAGGTCACCAGAGGTCAATGACCCCTTCTAAGGCGCCCCGGACACGCTAAACGAGGTCACCAGAGGTCAATGACCTTTGCTACCTTCTAAGACGCCCCGGACACGCAAAATGTGGTCACCAGAGGTCAATGAACTTTGCTACCAGCTAAGACGCCCCGGACACGCAAAATGAGTTCACCAGAGGTCAATGACCTTTGCTACCTTCTAAGACGCCCCGGACACGCAAAATGAGGTCACCAGAGGTCAATGACCTTTGCTATCTTCTAAGACGCCCCGGACACGCAAAATGAGGTCACCAGAGGTCAATGACTTTTGCTACCTTCTAAGACGCCCCGGACACGCAAAATGAGGTCACCAGAGGTCAATGACCTTTGCTACCTTCTAAGACGCCCCGGACACGCAAAATGAGGTCACCAGAGGTCAATGACCTTTGCTATCCTCTTAGTAGCTCCGCACACGCAAAATGAGGTCACCAGAGGTCAATGAATTTTGCTACCTTCTAAGACGCCCCGGACACGCAAAATGAGGTCACCAGAGGTCAATGACCTTTGCTACCTTCTAAGACGCCCCGGACACGCAAAATGAGGTCACCAGAGGTCAATGACCTTTGCTACCTTCTAAGACGCCCCGGACACGCAAAATGAGGTCACCAGAGGTCAATGACCTTTGCTACCTTCTAAGACGCCCCGGACACGCAAAATGAGGTCACCAGAGGTCAATGACCTTTGCTATCCTCTTAGTAGCTCCGCACACGCAAAATGAGGTCACCAGAGGTCAATGACCTTTTCTACCTTCTAAGACGCCCCGGACACGCAAAATGAGGTCACCAGAGGTCAATGACCTTTGCTATCCTCTTAGTAGCTTCGCACACGCAAAATGAGGTCACCAGAGGTCAATGACCTTTGCTACCTTCTAAGACGCCCCGGACTCGCAAAATGAGGTCACCAGAGATCAATGACCTTTGCTACCTTCTAAGACGCTCCGGGCACGCAAAATGAGGTCACCAGAGGTCAATGACCTTTGCTATCCTCTTGGTAGCTCCGCACACGCAAAATGAGGTCACCAGAGGTCAATGACCTTTGCTACCTTCTAAGAAGCCCCGGACACGCAAAATGAGGTCACCAGAGGTCAATGACCTTTGCTATCCTCTTAGTAGCCTCGCACACGCAAAATGTGGTCACCAGAGGTCAACGACCTTTGCTACCTTCTAAGACGCCCCGGACACGCAAAATGTGGTCACCAGAGGTCAATGACCTTTGCTACCATCTAAGACGCCCCGGACACGCAAAATGAGGTCACCAGAGGTCAATGACCTTTGCTACCTTCTAAGACGCCCCGGACACGCAAAATGAGGTCACCAGAGGTCAATGACCTTTGCTACCTTCTAAGACGCCCCGGACACGCAAAATGAGGTCACCAGAGGTCAATGACCTTTGCTACCTTCTAAGACGCCCCGTACACGCAAAATGAGGTCACCAGAGGTCAATGACCTTTGCTACCTTCTAAGACGACCCGGACACGCAAAATGAGGTCACCAGAGGTCAATGACCTTTGCTACCTTCTAAGACGCCCCGGACACGCAAAATGAGGTCACCAGAGGTCAATGACCTTTGCTATCCTCTTAGTAGCTCCGCACACGCAAAATGAGGTCACCAGAGGTCAATGACTTTTGCTACCTTCTAAGACGCCCCGGACACGCAAAATGAGGACACCAGAGATCAATGACCTTTGCTACCTTCTAAGACGCTCCGGGCACGCAAAATGAGGTCACCAGATGTCAATGACCTTTGCTACCTTCTAAGACGACCCGGACACGCAAAATGAGGTCACCAGAGGTCAATGACCCCTTCTAAGACGCCCCGGACAGGCAAAATGAGGTCACCAGAGGTCAATGACCCCTTCTAAGGCGCCCCGGACACGCTAAACGAGGTCACCAGAGGTCAATGACCTTTGCTACCTTCTAAGACGCCCCTGACACGCAAAATGAGGTCACCAGAGGTCAATGACCTTTGCTACCTTCTAAGACGCCCCGGACACGCAAAATGAGGTCACCAGAGGTCAATGACCTTTGCTACCTTCTAAGACGCCCCGGACACGCAAAATGAGGTCACCAGAGGTCAATGACCTTTGCTACCTTCTAAGACGCCCCGTACACGCAAAATGAGGTCAACAGAGGTCAATGACCTTTGCTACCTTCTAAGACGCCCCTGACACGCAAAATGAGGTCACCAGAGGTCAATGACCTTTGCTACCTGCTAAGACGCCCCGGACACGCAAAATGAGGTCACCAGAGGTCAATGACCTTTGCTACCTTCTAAGACGCCCCGGACACGCAAAATGAGGTCACCAGAGGTCAATGACCTTTTCTACCTTCTAAGACGCCCCGGACACGCAAAATGAGGTCACCAGAGATCAATGACCTTTGCTACCTTCTAAGACGCTCCGGGCACGCAAAATGAGGTCACCAGAGGTCAATGACCTTTGCTACCTTCTAAGACGCCCCGGACACGCTAAATGAGGTCACCAGAGGTCAACGACCTTTGCTACCTTCTAAGACGCCCCGGACACGCAAAATGTGGTCACCAGAGGTCAATGACCTTTGCTACCTTCTAAGACGCCCCGGACACGCAAAATGAGGTCACCAGAGGTCAATGACCTTTGCTACCTTCTAAGACGCCCCGGACACGCAAAATGAGGTCACCAGAGGTCAATGACCTTTGCTACCTTCTAAGACGCCCCGGACACGCAAAATGAGGTCACCAGAGGTCAATGACCTTTGCTACCTTCTAAGACGCCCCGTACACGCAAAATGAGGTCACCAGAGGTCAATGACCTTTGCTACCTTCTAAGACGACCCGGACACGCAAAATGAGGTCACCAGAGGTCAATGACCTTTGCTACCTTCTAAGACGCCCCGGACACGCAAAATGAGGTCACCAGAGGTCAATGACCTTTGCTATCCTCTTAGTAGCTCCGCACACGCAAAATGAGGTCACCAGAGGTCAATGACTTTTGCTACCTTCTAAGACGCCCCGGACACGCAAAATGAGGACACCAGAGATCAATGACCTTTGCTACCTTCTAAGACGCTCCGGGCACGCAAAATGAGGTCACCAGATGTCAATGACCTTTGCTACCTTCTAAGACGACCCGGACACGCAAAATGAGGTCACCAGAGGTCAATGACCCCTTCTAAGACGCCCCGGACAGGCAAAATGAGGTCACCAGAGGTCAATGACCCCTTCTAAGGCGCCCCGGACACGCTAAACGAGGTCACCAGAGGTCAATGACCTTTGCTACCTTCTAAGACGCCCCGGACACGCAAAATGTGGTCACCAGAGGTCAATGAACTTTGCTACCAGCTAAGACGCCCCGGACACGCAAAATGAGTTCACCAGAGGTCAATGACCTTTGCTACCTTCTAAGACGCCCCGTACACGCAAAATGAGGTCACCAGAGGTCAATGACCTTTGCTACCTTCTAAGACGACCCGGACACGCAAAATGAGGTCACCAGAGGTCAATGACCTTTGCTACCTTCTAAGACGCCCCGGACACGCAAAATGAGGTCACCAGAGGTCAATGACCTTTGCTATCCTCTTAGTAGCTCCGCACACGCAAAATGAGGTCACCAGAGGTCAATGACTTTTGCTACCTTCTAAGACGCCCCGGACACGCAAAATGAGGACACCAGAGATCAATGACCTTTGCTACCTTCTAAGACGCTCCGGGCACGCAAAATGAGGTCACCAGATGTCAATGACCTTTGCTACCTTCTAAGACGACCCGGACACGCAAAATGAGGTCACCAGAGGTCAATGACCCCTTCTAAGACGCCCCGGACAGGCAAAATGAGGTCACCAGAGGTCAATGACCCCTTCTAAGGCGCCCCGGACACGCTAAACGAGGTCACCAGAGGTCAATGACCTTTGCTACCTTCTAAGACGCCCCTGACACGCAAAATGAGGTCACCAGAGGTCAATGACCTTTGCTACCTTCTAAGACGCCCCGGACACGCAAAATGAGGTCACCAGAGGTCAATGACCTTTGCTACCTTCTAAGACGCCCCGGACACGCAAAATGAGGTCACCAGAGGTCAATGACCTTTGCTACCTTCTAAGACGCCCCGTACACGCAAAATGAGGTCAACAGAGGTCAATGACCTTTGCTACCTTCTAAGACGCCCCTGACACGCAAAATGAGGTCACCAGAGGTCAATGACCTTTGCTACCTGCTAAGACGCCCCGGACACGCAAAATGAGGTCACCAGAGGTCAATGACCTTTGCTACCTTCTAAGACGCCCCGGACACGCAAAATGAGGTCACCAGAGGTCAATGACCTTTTCTACCTTCTAAGACGCCCCGGACACGCAAAATGAGGTCACCAGAGATCAATGACCTTTGCTACCTTCTAAGACGCTCCGGGCACGCAAAATGAGGTCACCAGAGGTCAATGACCTTTGCTACCTTCTAAGACGCCCCGGACACGCTAAATGAGGTCACCAGAGGTCAACGACCTTTGCTACCTTCTAAGACGCCCCGGACACGCAAAATGTGGTCACCAGAGGTCAATGACCTTTGCTACCTTCTAAGACGCCCCGGACACGCAAAATGAGGTCACCAGAGGTCAATGACCTTTGCTACCTTCTAAGACGCCCCGGACACGCAAAATGAGGTCACCAGAGGTCAATGACCTTTGCTACCTTCTAAGACGCCCCGGACACGCAAAATGAGGTCACCAGAGGTCAATGACCTTTGCTACCTTCTAAGACGCCCCGTACACGCAAAATGAGGTCACCAGAGGTCAATGACCTTTGCTACCTTCTAAGACGACCCGGACACGCAAAATGAGGTCACCAGAGGTCAATGACCTTTGCTACCTTCTAAGACGCCCCGGACACGCAAAATGAGGTCACCAGAGGTCAATGACCTTTGCTATCCTCTTAGTAGCTCCGCACACGCAAAATGAGGTCACCAGAGGTCAATGACTTTTGCTACCTTCTAAGACGCCCCGGACACGCAAAATGAGGACACCAGAGATCAATGACCTTTGCTACCTTCTAAGACGCTCCGGGCACGCAAAATGAGGTCACCAGATGTCAATGACCTTTGCTACCTTCTAAGACGACCCGGACACGCAAAATGAGGTCACCAGAGGTCAATGACCCCTTCTAAGACGCCCCGGACAGGCAAAATGAGGTCACCAGAGGTCAATGACCCCTTCTAAGGCGCCCCGGACACGCTAAACGAGGTCACCAGAGGTCAATGACCTTTGCTACCTTCTAAGACGCCCCGGACACGCAAAATGTGGTCACCAGAGGTCAATGAACTTTGCTACCAGCTAAGACGCCCCGGACACGCAAAATGAGTTCACCAGAGGTCAATGACCTTTGCTACCTTCTAAGACGCCCCGGACACGCAAAATGAGGTCACCAGAGGTCAATGACCTTTGCTATCTTCTAAGACGCCCCGGACACGCAAAATGAGGTCACCAGAGGTCAATGACTTTTGCTACCTTCTAAGACGCCCCGGACACGCAAAATGAGGTCACCAGAGGTCAATGACCTTTGCTACCTTCTAAGACGCCCCGGACACGCAAAATGAGGTCACCAGAGGTCAATGACCTTTGCTATCCTCTTAGTAGCTCCGCACACGCAAAATGAGGTCACCAGAGGTCAATGAATTTTGCTACCTTCTAAGACGCCCCGGACACGCAAAATGAGGTCACCAGAGGTCAATGACCTTTGCTACCTTCTAAGACGCCCCGGACACGCAAAATGAGGTCACCAGAGGTCAATGACCTTTGCTACCTTCTAAGACGCCCCGGACACGCAAAATGAGGTCACCAGAGGTCAATGACCTTTGCTACCTTCTAAGACGCCCCGGACACGCAAAATGAGGTCACCAGAGGTCAATGACCTTTGCTATCCTCTTAGTAGCTCCGCACACGCAAAATGAGGTCACCAGAGGTCAATGACTTTTGCTACCTTCTAAGACGCCCCGGACACGCAAAATGAGGTCACCAGAGGTCAATGACCTTTGCTATCCTCTTAGTAGCTTCGCACACGCAAAATGAGGTCACCAGAGGTCAATGACCTTTGCTACCTTCTAAGACGCCCCGGACTCGCAAAATGAGGTCACCAGAGATCAATGACCTTTGCTACCTTCTAAGACGCTCCGGGCACGCAAAATGAGGTCACCAGAGGTCAATGACCTTTGCTATCCTCTTGGTAGCTCCGCACACGCAAAATGAGGTCACCAGAGGTCAATGACCTTTGCTACCTTCTAAGAAGCCCCGGACACGCAAAATGAGGTCACCAGAGGTCAATGACCTTTGCTATCCTCTTAGTAGCCTCGCACACGCAAAATGTGGTCACCAGAGGTCAATGACCTTTGCTACCTTCTAAGACGCCCCGGACACGCAAAATGAGGTCACCAGAGGTCAATGACCTTTGCTACCTTCTAAGACG
Source organism: Dolichovespula sylvestris (assembly GCA_918808275.2). Taxonomy (NCBI): domain Eukaryota; kingdom Metazoa; phylum Arthropoda; class Insecta; order Hymenoptera; family Vespidae; genus Dolichovespula; species Dolichovespula sylvestris. Next base: position 61,629 of record CAKKNJ020000025.1, on the reverse strand, counting down.
CCCCGGACACGCAAAATAAGGTCACCAGAGGTCAATGACCTTTGCTACCTTCTAAGACGCCCCGGACCCGCAAAATGAGGTCACCAGAGGTCAATGACCTTTGCTACCTTCTAAGACGCCCCGGACACGCAAAATGAGGTCACCAGAGGTCAATGACCTTTGCTACCTTCTAAGACGCCCCGGACACGCAAAATGAGGTCGCCAGAGGTCAATGACCTTTGCTATCTTCTAAGACGCCCCGGACACGCAAAATGAGGTCACCAGAGGTCAATGACCTTTGCTACCTTCTAAGTCGCCCCGGACACGCAAAATGAGGTCACCAGAGGTCAATGACCTTTGCTACCTTCTAAGACGCCCCGGACACGCAAAATGAGGTCACCAGAGGTCAATGACCTTTGCTACCATCTAAGACGCCCCGTACACGCAAAATGAGGTCACCAGAGGTCAATGACCTTTGCTACCTTCTAAGACGCCCCGGACACGCAAAATGAGGTCACCAGAGGTCAATGACCTTTGCTACCTTCTAAGACGCCCCGGACACGCAAAATAAGGTCACCAGAGGTCAATGACCTTTGCTACCTTCTAAGACGCCCCGGACCCGCAAAATGAGGTCACCAGAGGTCAATGACCTTTGCTACCTTCTAAGACGCCCCGGACACGCAAAATGAGGTCACCAGAGGTCAATGACCTTTGCTACCTTCTAAGACGCCCCGGACACGCAAAATGAGGTCACCAGAGGTCAATGACCTTTGCTATCTTCTAAGACGCCCCGGACACGCAAAATGAGGTCACCAGAGGTCAATGACCTTTGCTACCTTCTAAGTCGCCCCGGACACGCAAAATGAGGTCAACAGAGGTCAATGACCTTTGCTACCTTCTAAGACGCCCCGGACACGCAAAATGAGGTCACCAGAGGTCAATGACCTTTGCTACCATCTAAGACGCCCCGTACACGCAAAATGAGGTCACCAGAGGTCAATGACCTTTGCTACCTTCTAAGACGCCCCGGACACGCAAAATGAGGTCACCAGAGGTCAATGACCTTTGCTATCCTCTTAGTAGCTCCGCACACGCAAAATGAGGTCACCAGAGGTCAATGACTTTTGCTACCTTCTAAGGCGCCCCGGACACGCAAAATGAGGTCACCAGAGGTCAATGACCTTTGCTATCCTCTTAGTAGCTCCGCACACGCAAAATGAGGTCACCAGAGGTCAATGACTTTTGCTACCTTCTAAGACGCCCCGGACACGCAAAATGAGGTCACCAGAGGTCAATGACCTTTGCTACCATCTAAGACGCCCCGGACACGCAAAATGAGGTCACCAGAGGTCAATGACCTTTGCTATCCTCTTAGTAGCTCCGCACACGCAAAATGAGGTCACCAGAGGTCAATGACCTTTGCTACCTTCTAAGAAGCCCCGGACACGCAAAATGAGGTCACCAGAAGTCAATGACCTTTGCTATCCTCTTAGTAGCCTCGCACACGCAAAATGTGGTCACCAGAGGTCAATGACCTTTGCTACCTTCTAAGACGCCCCGGACACGCAAAATGAGGTCACCAGAGGTCAATGACCTTTGCTACCTTCTAAGACGCCCCGGACACGCAAAATAAGGTCACCAGAGGTCAATGACCTTTGCTACCTTCTAAGACGCCCCGGACCCGCAAAATGAGGTCACCAGAGGTCAATGACCTTTGCTACCTTCTAAGACGCCCCGGACACGCAAAATGAGGTCACCAGAGGTCAATGACCTTTGCTACCTTCTAAGACGCCCCGGACACGCAAAATGAGGTCGCCAGAGGTCAATGACCTTTGCTATCTTCTAAGACGCCCCGGACACGCAAAATGAGGTCACCAGAGGTCAATGACCTTTGCTACCTTCTAAGTCGCCCCGGACACGCAAAATGAGGTCACCAGAGGTCAATGACCTTTGCTACCTTCTAAGACGCCCCGGACACGCAAAATGAGGTCACCAGAGGTCAATGACCTTTGCTACCATCTAAGACGCCCCGTACACGCAAAATGAGGTCACCAGAGGTCAATGACCTTTGCTACCTTCTAAGACGCCCCGGACACGCAAAATGAGGTCACCAGAGGTCAATGACCTTTGCTACCTTCTAAGACGCCCCGGACACGCAAAATAAGGTCACCAGAGGTCAATGACCTTTGCTACCTTCTAAGACGCCCCGGACCCGCAAAATGAGGTCACCAGAGGTCAATGACCTTTGCTACCTTCTAAGACGCCCCGGACACGCAAAATGAGGTCACCAGAGGTCAATGACCTTTGCTACCTTCTAAGACGCCCCGGACACGCAAAATGAGGTCACCAGAGGTCAATGACCTTTGCTATCTTCTAAGACGCCCCGGACACGCAAAATGAGGTCACCAGAGGTCAATGACCTTTGCTACCTTCTAAGTCGCCCCGGACACGCAAAATGAGGTCAACAGAGGTCAATGACCTTTGCTACCTTCTAAGACGCCCCGGACACGCAAAATGAGGTCACCAGAGGTCAATGACCTTTGCTACCATCTAAGACGCCCCGTACACGCAAAATGAGGTCACCAGAGGTCAATGACCTTTGCTACCTTCTAAGACGCCCCGGACACGCAAAATGAGGTCACCAGAGGTCAATGACCTTTGCTATCCTCTTAGTAGCTCCGCACACGCAAAATGAGGTCACCAGAGGTCAATGACTTTTGCTACCTTCTAAGGCGCCCCGGACACGCAAAATGAGGTCACCAGAGGTCAATGACCTTTGCTATCCTCTTAGTAGCTCCGCACACGCAAAATGAGGTCACCAGAGGTCAATGACTTTTGCTACCTTCTAAGACGCCCCGGACACGCAAAATGAGGTCACCAGAGGTCAATGACCTTTGCTACCATCTAAGACGCCCCGGACACGCAAAATGAGGTCACCAGAGGTCAATGACCTTTGCTATCCTCTTAGTAGCTCCGCACACGCAAAATGAGGTCACCAGAGGTCAATGACCTTTGCTACCTTCTAAGAAGCCCCGGACACGCAAAATGAGGTCACCAGAGGTCAATGACCTTTGCTATCCTCTTAGTAGCCTCGCACACGCAAAATGTGGTCACCAGAGGTCAATGACCTTTGCTACCTGCTAAGACGCCCCGGACACGCAAAATGAGGTCACCAGAGGTCAATGACCTTTGCTACCTTCTAAGACGCCCCGGACACGCAAAATGAGGTCACCAGAGGTCAATGACCTTTTCTACCTTCTAAGACGCCCCGGACACGCAAAATGAGGTCACCAGAGATCAATGACCTTTGCTACCTTCTAAGACGCTCCGGGCACGCAAAATGAGGTCACCAGAGGTCAATGACCTTTGCTACCTTCTAAGACGCCCCGTACACGCAAAATGAGGTCAACAGAGGTCACTGACCTTTGCTACCTTCTAAGACGCCCCTGACACGCAAAATGAGGTCACCAGAGGTCAATGACCTTTGCTACCTTCTAAGACGCCCCGGACACGCAAAATGAGGTCACCAGAGGTCAATGACCTTTGCTACCTTCTAAGACGCCCCGGACACGCAAAATGAGGTCACCAGAGGTCAATGACCTTTGCTACCTTCTAAGACGCCCCGTACACGCAAAATGAGGTCAACAGAGGTCAATGACCTTTGCTACCTTCTAAGACGCCCCTGACACGCAAAATGAGGTCACCAGAGGTCAATGACCTTTGCTACCTGCTAAGACGCCCCGGACACGCAAAATGAGGTCACCAGAGGTCAATGACCTTTGCTACCTTCTAAGACGCCCCGGACACGCAAAATGAGGTCACCAGAGGTCAATGACCTTTTCTACCTTCTAAGACGCCCCGGACACGCAAAATGAGGTCACCAGAGATCAATGACCTTTGCTACCTTCTAAGACGCTCCGGGCACGCAAAATGAGGTCACCAGAGGTCAATGACCTTTGCTACCTTCTAAGACGCCCCGGACACGCTAAATGAGGTCACCAGAGGTCAACGACCTTTGCTACCTTCTAAGACGCCCCGGACACGCAAAATGTGGTCACCAGAGGTCAATGACCTTTGCTACCTTCTAAGACGCCCCGGACACGCAAAATGAGGTCACCAGAGGTCAATGACCTTTGCTACCTTCTAAGACGCCCCGGACACGCAAAATGAGGTCACCAGAGGTCAATGACCTTTGCTACCTTCTAAGACGCCCCGGACACGCAAAATGAGGTCACCAGAGGTCAATGACCTTTGCTACCTTCTAAGACGCCCCGTACACGCAAAATGAGGTCACCAGAGGTCAATGACCTTTGCTACCTTCTAAGACGACCCGGACACGCAAAATGAGGTCACCAGAGGTCAATGACCTTTGCTACCTTCTAAGACGCCCCGGACACGCAAAATGAGGTCACCAGAGGTCAATGACCTTTGCTATCCTCTTAGTAGCTCCGCACACGCAAAATGAGGTCACCAGAGGTCAATGACTTTTGCTACCTTCTAAGACGCCCCGGACACGCAAAATGAGGACACCAGAGATCAATGACCTTTGCTACCTTCTAAGACGCTCCGGGCACGCAAAATGAGGTCACCAGATGTCAATGACCTTTGCTACCTTCTAAGACGACCCGGACACGCAAAATGAGGTCACCAGAGGTCAATGACCCCTTCTAAGACGCCCCGGACAGGCAAAATGAGGTCACCAGAGGTCAATGACCCCTTCTAAGGCGCCCCGGACACGCTAAACGAGGTCACCAGAGGTCAATGACCTTTGCTACCTTCTAAGACGCTCCGGGCACGCAAAATGAGGTCACCAGATGTCAATGACCTTTGCTACCTTCTAAGACGCCCCGGACACGCAAAATGAGGTCACCAGAGGTCAATGACCTTTGCTACCTTCTAAGACGCCCCGGACACGCAAAATAAGGTCACCAGAGGTCAATGACCTTTGCTACCTTCTAAGACGCCCCGGACCCGCAAAATGAGGTCACCAGAGGTCAATGACCTTTGCTACCTTCTAAGACGCCCCGGACACGCAAAATGAGGTCACCAGAGGTCAATGACCTTTGCTATCCTCTTAGTAGCTCCGCACACGCAAAATGAGGTCACCAGAGGTCAATGACTTTTGCTACCTTCTAAGGCGCCCCGGACACGCAAAATGAGGTCACCAGAGGTCAATGACCTTTGCTATCCTCTTAGTAGCTCCGCACACGCAAAATGAGGTCACCAGAGGTCAATGACTTTTGCTACCTTCTAAGACGCCCCGGACACGCAAAATGAGGTCACCAGAGGTCAATGACCTTTGCTACCATCTAAGACGCCCCGGACACGCAAAATGAGGTCACCAGAGGTCAATGACCTTTGCTATCCTCTTAGTAGCTCCGCACACGCAAAATGAGGTCACCAGAGGTCAATGACCTTTGCTACCTTCTAAGAAGCCCCGGACACGCAAAATGAGGTCACCAGAGGTCAATGACCTTTGCTATCCTCTTAGTAGCCTCGCACACGCAAAATGTGGTCACCAGAGGTCAATGACCTTTGCTACCTGCTAAGACGCCCCGGACACGCAAAATGAGGTCACCAGAGGTCAATGACCTTTGCTACCTTCTAAGACGCCCCGGACACGCAAAATGAGGTCACCAGAGGTCAATGACCTTTTCTACCTTCTAAGACGCCCCGGACACGCAAAATGAGGTCACCAGAGATCAATGACCTTTGCTACCTTCTAAGACGCTCCGGGCACGCAAAATGAGGTCACCAGAGGTCAATGACCTTTGCTACCTTCTAAGACGCCCCGTACACGCAAAATGAGGTCAACAGAGGTCACTGACCTTTGCTACCTTCTAAGACGCCCCTGACACGCAAAATGAGGTCACCAGAGGTCAATGACCTTTGCTACCTTCTAAGACGCCCCGGACACGCAAAATGAGGTCACCAGAGGTCAATGACCTTTGCTACCTTCTAAGACGCCCCGGACACGCAAAATGAGGTCACCAGAGGTCAATGACCTTTGCTACCTTCTAAGACGCCCCGTACACGCAAAATGAGGTCAACAGAGGTCAATGACCTTTGCTACCTTCTAAGACGCCCCTGACACGCAAAATGAGGTCACCAGAGGTCAATGACCTTTGCTACCTGCTAAGACGCCCCGGACACGCAAAATGAGGTCACCAGAGGTCAATGACCTTTGCTACCTTCTAAGACGCCCCGGACACGCAAAATGAGGTCACCAGAGGTCAATGACCTTTTCTACCTTCTAAGACGCCCCGGACACGCAAAATGAGGTCACCAGAGATCAATGACCTTTGCTACCTTCTAAGACGCTCCGGGCACGCAAAATGAGGTCACCAGAGGTCAATGACCTTTGCTACCTTCTAAGACGCCCCGGACACGCTAAATGAGGTCACCAGAGGTCAACGACCTTTGCTACCTTCTAAGACGCCCCGGACACGCAAAATGTGGTCACCAGAGGTCAATGACCTTTGCTACCTTCTAAGACGCCCCGGACACGCAAAATGAGGTCACCAGAGGTCAATGACCTTTGCTACCTTCTAAGACGCCCCGGACACGCAAAATGAGGTCACCAGAGGTCAATGACCTTTGCTACCTTCTAAGACGCCCCGGACACGCAAAATGAGGTCACCAGAGGTCAATGACCTTTGCTACCTTCTAAGACGCCCCGTACACGCAAAATGAGGTCACCAGAGGTCAATGACCTTTGCTACCTTCTAAGACGACCCGGACACGCAAAATGAGGTCACCAGAGGTCAATGACCTTTGCTACCTTCTAAGACGCCCCGGACACGCAAAATGAGGTCACCAGAGGTCAATGACCTTTGCTATCCTCTTAGTAGCTCCGCACACGCAAAATGAGGTCACCAGAGGTCAATGACTTTTGCTACCTTCTAAGACGCCCGGACACGCAAAATGAGGACACCAGAGATCAATGACCTTTGCTACCTTCTAAGACGCTCCGGGCACGCAAAATGAGGTCACCAGATGTCAATGACCTTTGCTACCTTCTAAGACGACCCGGACACGCAAAATGAGGTCACCAGAGGTCAATGACCCCTTCTAAGACGCCCCGGACAGGCAAAATGAGGTCACCAGAGGTCAATGACCCCTTCTAAGGCGCCCCGGACACGCAAAATGAGGTCACCAGAGGTCAATGACCTTTGCTACCTTCTAAGACGCCCCGGACACGCAAAATGTGGTCACCAGAGGTCAATGAACTTTGCTACCAGCTAAGACGCCCCGGACACGCAAAATGAGTTCACCAGAGGTCAATGACCTTTGCTACCTTCTAAGACGCCCCGGACACGCAAAATGAGGTCACCAGAGGTCAATGACCTTTGCTATCTTCTAAGACGCCCCGGACACGCAAATGAGGTCACCAGAGGTCAATGACTTTTGCTACCTTCTAAGACGCCCCCGGACACGCAAAATGAGGTCACCAGAGGTCAATGACCTTTGCTACCTTCTAAGACGCCCCGGACACGCAAAATGAGGTCACCAGAGGTCATTGACCTTTGCTATCCTCTTAGTAGCTCCGCACACGCAAAATGAGGTCACCAGAGGTCAATGAATTTTGCTACCTTCTAAGACGCCCCGGACACGCAAAATGAGGTCACCAGAGGTCAATGACCTTTGCTACCTTCTAAGACGCCCCGGACACGCAAAATGAGGTCACCAGAGGTCAATGACCTTTGCTACCTTCTAAGACGCCCCGGACACGCAAAATGAGGTCACCAGAGGTCAATGACCTTTGCTACCTTCTAAGACGCCCCGGACACGCAAAATGAGGTCACCAGAGGTCAATGACCTTTGCTATCCTCTTAGTAGCTCCGCACACGCAAAATGAGGTCACCAGAGGTCAATGACCTTTTCTACCTTCTAAGACGCCCCGGACACGCAAAATGAGGTCACCAGAGGTCAATGACCTTTGCTATCCTCTTAGTAGCTTCGCACACGCAAAATGAGGTCACCAGAGGTCAATGACCTTTGCTACCTTCTATGACGCCCCGGACTCGCAAAATGAGGTCACCAGAGATCAATGACCTTTGCTACCTTCTAAGACGCTCCGGCACGCAAAATGAGGTCACCAGAGGTCAATGACCTTTGCTATCCTCTTGGTAGCTCCGCACACGCAAAAATGAGGTCACCAGAGGTCAATGACCTTTGCTACCTTCTAAGAAGCCCCGGACACGCAAAATGAGGTCACCAGAGGTCAATGACCTTTGCTATCCTCTTAGTAGCCTCGCACACGCAAAATGTGGTCACCAGAGGTCAATGACCTTTGCTACCTTCTAAGACGCCCGGACACGCAAAATGAGGTCACCAGAGGTCAATGACCTTTGCTACCTTCTAAGGACGCCCCGGACACGCAAAATAAGGTCACCAGAGGTCAATGACCTTTGCTACCTTCTAAGACGCCCCGGACCCGCAAAATGAGGTCACCAGAGGTCAATGACCTTTGCTACCTTCTAAGACGCCCCGGACACGCAAAATGAGGTCACCAGAGGTCAATGACCTTTGCTACCTTCTAAGACGCCCCGGACACGCAAAATGAGGTCACCAGAGGTCAATGACCTTTGCTATCTTCTAAGACGCCCCGGACACGCAAAATGAGGTCACCAGAGGTCAATGACCTTTGCTACCTTCTAAGTCGCCCCGGACACGCAAAATGAGGTCACCAGAGGTCAATGACCTTTGCTACCTTCTAAGACGCCCCGGACACGCAAAATGAGGTCACCAGAGGTCAATGACCTTTGCTACCATCTAAGACGCCCCGTACACGCAAAATGAGGTCACCAGAGGTCAATGACCTTTGCTACCTTCTAAGACGCCCGGACACGCAAAATGAGGTCACCAGAGGTCAATGACCTTTGCTACCTTCTAAGACGCCCCGGACACGCAAAATAAGGTCACCAGAGGTCAATGACCTTTGCTACCTTCTAAGACGCCCCGGACCCGCAAAATGAGGTCACCAGAGGTCAATGACCTTTGCTACCTTCTAAGACGCCCCGGACACGCAAAATGAGGTCACCAGAGGTCAATGACCTTTGCTACCTTCTAAGTCGCCCCGGACACGCAAAATGAGGTCAACAGAGGTCAATGACCTTTGCTACCTTCTAAGACGCCCCGGACACGCAAAATGAGGTCACCAGAGGTCAATGACCTTTGCTACCATCTAAGACGCCCCGTACACGCAAAATGAAGTCACCAGAGGTCAATGACCTTTGCTACCTTCTAAGACGCCCCGGACACGCAAAATGAGGTCACCAGAGGTCAATGACCTTTGCTATCCTCTTAGTAGCTCCGCACACGCAAAATGAGGTCACCAGAGGTCAATGACTTTTGCTACCTTCTAAGGCGCCCCGGACACGCAAAATGAGGTCACCAGAGGTCAATGACCTTTGCTATCCTCTAGTAGCTCCGCACACGCAAAATGAGGTCACCAGAGGTCAATGACGTTTGCTACCTTCTAAGACGCCCCCGGACACGCAAAATGAGGTCACCAGAGGTCAATGACCTTTGCTATCCTCTTAGTAGCTCCGCACACGCAAATGAGGTCACCAGAGGTCAATGACCTTTGCTACCTTCTAAGACGCCCCGGACCCGCAAAATGAGGTCAGCAGAGGTCAATGACCTTTGCTACCTTCTAAGACGCCCCGGACACGCAAAATGAGGTCACGGAGGTCAATGACCTTTGCTACCTTCTAAGACGCCCCGGACACGCAAAATGAGGTCACCCGGAGGTCAATGACCTTTGCTATCTTCTAAGACGCCCCGGACACGCAAAATGAGGTCACCAGAGGTCAATGACCTTTGCTACCTTCTAAGACGCCCCGGACACGCAAAATGAGGTCACCAGAGGTCAATGACCTTTGCTACCTTCTAAGACGCCCCGGACACGCAAAATGAGGTCACCAGAGGTCAATGACCTTTGCTACCTTCTAAGACGCCCCGGACACGCAAAATGAGGTCACCAGATGGTCAATGACCTTTGCTACCATCTAAGACGCCCCGGACACGCAAAATGAGGTCACCAGAGGTCAATGACCTTTGCTATCCTCTTAGTAGCTCCGCACACGCAAAATGAGGTCACCAGAGGTCAATGACCTTTGCTACCTTCTAAGAAGCCCCGGACACGCAAAATGAGGTCACCAGAGGTCAATGACCTTTGCTATCCTCTTAGTAGCCTAGCACACGCAAAATGTGGTCACCAGAGGTCAATGACCTTTGCTACCTGCTAAGACGCCCCGGACACGCAAAATGAGGTCACCAGAGGTCAATGACCTTTGCTACCTTCTAAGACGCCCCGGACACGCAAAATGAGGTCACCAGAGGTCAATGACCTTTTCTACCTTCTAAGACGCCCCGGACACGCAAAATGAGGTCACCAGAGGTCAATGACCTTTGCTACCTTCTAAGACGCCCCGGACACGCAAAATGAGGTCACCAGAGATCAATGACCTTCGCTACCTTCTAAGACGCCCCGGACACGCAAAATGAGGTCACCAGAGATCAATGACCTTTGCTACCTTCTAAGACGCTCCGGGCACGCAAAATGAGGTCACCAGAGGTCAATGACCTTTGCTATCCTCTTAGTAGCTCCGCACACGCAAAATGAGGTCACCAGAGGTCAATGACCTCTTCTAAGACGCCCCGGACACGCTAAATGAGGTCACCAGAGGTCAACGACCTTTGCTACCTTCTAAGACGCCCCGGACACGCAAAATGAGGTCACCAGATGTCAATGACCTTTGCTACCTTCTAAGACGACCCGGACACGCAAAATGAGGTCACCAGAGGTCAATGACCCCTTCTAAGACGCCCCGGACAGGCAAAATGAGGTCACCAGAGGGCAATGACCCCTTCTAAGGCGCCCCGGACACGCTAAACGAGGTCACCAGAGGTCAATGACCTTTGCTACCTTCTAAGACGCCCCGGACACGCAAAATGAGGTCACCAGAGATCAATGACCTTTGCTACCTTCTAAGACGCTCCGGGCACGCAAAATGAGGTCACCAGAGGTCAATGACCTTTGCTATCCTCTTAGTAGCTCCGCACACGCAAAATGAGGTCACCAGAGGTCAATGACCTTTGCTACCTTCTAAGACGCCCCGGACACGCAAAATGAGGTTACCAGAGGTCAATGACCTTTGCTATCCTCTTAGTAGCTCCGCACACGCAAAATGAGGTCACCAGAGGTCAATGACCTTTGCTACCTTCTAAGACGCCCCGGACTCGCAAAATGAGGTCACCAGAGATCAATGACCTTTGCTACCTTCTAAGACGCCCCGGACACGCAAAATGAGGTCACCAGAGATCAATGACCTTTGCTACCTTCTAAGACGCTCCGGGCACGCAAAATGAGGTCACCAGAGGTCAATGACCTTTGCTATCCTCTTAGTAGCTCCGCACACGCAAAATGAGGTCACCAGAGGTCAATGACCTTTGCTACGTTCTAAGACGCCCCGGACATGCAAAATGAGGACACCAGAGATCAATGACCTTTGCTGCCTTCTAAGACGCCCCGGACACGCAAAATGAGGTCACCAGATGTCAATGACCTTTGCTACCTTCTAAGACGACCCGGACACGCAAAATGAGGTCACCAGAGGTCAATGACCCCTTCTAAGACGCCCCGGACAGGCAAAATGAGGTCACCAGAGGTCAATGACCCCTTCTAAGACGCCCCGGACACGCTAAATGAGGTCACCAGAGGTCAATGACCTTTGCTACCTTCTAAGACGCCCCGGACACGCTAAATGAGGTCACCAGAGGTCAACGACCTTTGCTACCTTCTAAGACGCCCCGGACACGCAAAATGTGGTCACCAGAGGTCAATGACCTTTGCTACCTGCTAAGACGCCCCGGACACGCAAAATGAGGTCACCAGAGGTCAATGACCTTTGCTACCTTCTAAGACGCCCCGGACACGCAAAATGAGGTCACCAGAGGTCAATGACCTTTGCTACCTTCTAAGACGCCCCGGACACGCAAAATGAGGTCACCAGAGGTCAATGACCTTTGCTACCTTCTAAGACGCCCCGTACACGCAAAATGAGGTCACCAGAGGTCAATGACCTTTGCTATCCTCTTAGTAGCTCCGCACACGCAAAATGAGGTCACCAGAGGTCAATGACTTTTGCTACCTTCTAAGACGCCCCGGACACGCAAAATGAGGACACCAGAGATCAATGACCTTTGCTACCTTCTAAGACGCTCCGGGCACGCAAAATGAGGTCACCAGATGTCAATGACCTTTGCTACCTTCTAAGACGACCCGGACACGCAAAATGAGGTCACCAGAGATCAATGACCTTTGCTACCTTCTAAGACGCTCCGGGCACGCAAAATGAGGTCACCAGAGGTCAATGACCTTTGCTATCCTCTTAGTAGCTCCGCACACGCAAAATGAGGTCACCAGAGGTCAATGACCTTTGCTACCTTCTAAGTCGCCCCGGACACGCAAAATGAGGACACCAGAGATCAATGACCTTTGCTACCTTCTAAGACGCTCCGGGCACGCAAAATGAGGTCACCAGATGTCAATGACCTTTGCTACCTTCTAAGACGACCCGGACACGCAAAATGAGGTCACCAGAGGTCAATGACCCCTTCTAAGACGCCCCGGACAGGCAAAATGAGGTCACCAGAGGTCAATGACCCCTTCTAAGACGCCCCGGACACGCTAAATGAGGTCACCAGAGGTCAACGACCTTTGCTACCTTCTAAGACGCCCCGGACACGCAAAATGTGGTCACCAGAGGTCAATGACCTTTGCTACCTGCTAAGACGCCCCGGACACGCAAAATGAGGTCACCAGAGGTCAATGACCTTTGCTATCTTCTAAGACGCCCCGGACACGCAAAATGAGGTCACCAGAGTTCAATGACCTTTGCTACCTTCTAAGTCGCCCCGGACACGCAAAATGAGGTCACCAGAGGTCAATGACCTTTGCTACCTTCTAAGACGCCCCGGACACGCAAAATGAGGTCACCAGAGGTCAATGACCTTTGCTACCATCTAAGACGCCCCGTACACGCAAAATGAGGTCACCAGAGGTCAATGACCTTTGCTACCTTCTAAGACGCCCCGGACACGCAAAATGAGGTCACCAGAGGTCAATGACCTTTGCTATCCTCTTAGTAGCTCCGCACACGCAAAATGAGGTCACCAGAGGTCAATGACTTTTGCTACCTTCTAAGACGCCCCGGACACGCAAAATGAGGTCACCAGAGGTCAATGACCTTTGCTACCTTCTAAGACGCCCCGGACACGCAAAATGAGGTCACCAGAGGTCAATGACCTTTGCTATCCTCTTAGTAGCTCCGCACACGCAAAATGAGGTCACCAGAGGTCAATGACTTTTGCTACCTTCTAAGACGCCCCGGACACGCAAAATGAGGTCACCAGAGGTCAATGACCTTTGCTATCCTCTTAGTAGCTCCGCACACGCAAAATGAGGTCACCAGAGGTCAATGACCTTTGCTACCTTCTAAGACGCCCCGGACCCGCAAAATGAGGTCAGCAGAGGTCAATGACCTTTGCTACCTTCTAAGACGCCCCGGACACGCAAAATGAGGTCACCGGAGGTCAATGACCTTTGCTACCTTCTAAGACGCCCCGGACACGCAAAATGAGGTCACCAGAGGTCAATGACCTTTGCTATCTTCTAAGACGCCCCGGACACGCAAAATGAGGTCACCAGAGGTCAATGACCTTTGCTACCTTCTAAGACGCCCCGGACACGCAAAATGAGGTCACCAGAGGTCAATGACCTTTGCTACCTTCTAAGACGCCCCGGACACGCAAAATGAGGTCACCAGAGGTCAATGACCTTTGCTACCTTCTAAAACGCCCCGGACACGCAAAATGAGGTCACCAGAGGTCAATGACCTTTGCTACCTTCTAAGACGCCCCGGACACGCAAAGTGAGGTCACCAGATGTCAATGACCTTTGCTACCATCTAAGACGCCCCGGACACGCAAAATGAGGTCACCAGAGGTCAATGACCTTTGCTATCCTCTTAGTAGCTCCGCACACGCAAAATGAGGTCACCAGAGGTCAATGACCTTTGCTACCTTCTAAGAAGCCCCGGACACGCAAAATGAGGTCACCAGAGGTCAATGACCTTTGCTATCCTCTTAGTAGCCTCGCACACGCAAAATGTGGTCACCAGAGGTCAATGACCTTTGCTATCCTCTTAGTAGCTCCGCACACGCAAAATGAGGTCACCAGAGGTCAATGACCTTTGCTACCTTCTAAGAAGCCCCGGACACGCAAAATGAGGTCACCAGAGGTCAATGACCTTTGCTATCCTCTTAGTAGCTCCGCACACGCAAAATGAGGTCACCAGAGGTCAATGACCTTTGCTATCCTCTTAGTAGCTCCGCACACGCAAAATGAGGTCACCAGAGGTCAATGACCTTTGCTACCTTCTAAGACGCCCCGGACACGCAAAATGAGGTCACCAGAGATCAATGACCTTTGCTACCTTCTAAGACGCTCCGGGCACGCAAAATGAGGTCACCAGAGGTCAATGACCTTTGCTATCCTCTTAGTAGCTCCGCACACGCAAAATGAGGTCACCAGAGGTCAATGACCTTTGCTACCTTCTAAGACGCCCCGGACACGCAAAATGAGGACACCAGAGATCAATGACCTTTGCTACCTTCTAAGACGCCCCGGACACGCAAAATGAGGTCACCAGATGTCAATGACCTTTGCTACCTTCTAAGACGACCCGGACACGCAAAATGAGGTCACCAGAGGTCAATGACCCCTTCTAAGACGCCCCGGACAGGCAAAATGAGGTCACCAGAGGTCAATGACCCCTTCTAAGGCGCCCCGGACACGCTAAACGAGGTCACCAGAGGTCAATGACCTTTGCTACCTTCTAAGACGCCCCGGACACGCAAAATGAGGTCACCAGAGATCAATGACCTTTGCTACCTTCTAAGACGCTCCGGGCACGCAAAATGAGGTCACCAGAGGTCAATGACCTTTGCTATCCTCTTAGTAGCTCCGCACACGCAAAATGAGGTCACCAGAGGTCAATGACCTTTGCTACCTTCTAAGACGCCCCGGACACGCAAAATGAGGACACCAGAGATCAATGACCTTTGCTACCTTCTAAGACGCTCCGGGCACGCAAAATGAGGTCACCAGATGTCAATGACCTTTGCTACCTTCTAAGACGCCCCAGACACGCAAAATGAGGTCACCAGATGTCAATGACCTTTGCTACCTTCTAAGACGACCCGGACACGCAAAATGAGGTCACCAGAGGTCAATGACCCCTTCTAAGACGCCCCGGACAGGCAAAATGAGGTCACCAGAGGTCAATGACCCCTTCTAAGGCGCCCCGGACACGCTAAACGAGGTCACCAGAGGTCAATGACCTTTGCTACCTTCTAAGACGCCCCGGACACGCAAAATGTGGTCACCAGAGGTCAATGACCTTTGCTACCAGCTAAGACGCCCCGGACACGCAAAATGAGTTCACCAGAGGTCAATGACCTTTGCTACCTTCTAAGACGCCCCGGACACGCAAAATGAGGTCACCAGAGGTCAATGACCTTTGCTATCTTCTAAGACGCCCCGGACACGCAAAATGAGGTCACCAGAGGTCAATGACTTTTGCTACCTTCTAAGACGCCCCGGACACGCAAAATGAGGTCACCAGAGGTCAATGACCTTTGCTACCTGCTAAGACGCCCCGGACACGCAAAATGAGGTCACCAGAGGTCAATGACCTTTGCTACCTTCTAAGACGCCCCGGACACGCAAAATGAGGTCACCAGAGGTCAATGACCTTTTCTACCTTCTAAGACGCCCCGGACACGCAAAATGAGGTCACCAGAGATCAATGACCTTTGCTACCTTCTAAGACGCTCCGGGCACGCAAAATGAGGTCACCAGAGGTCAATGACCTTTGCTACCTTCTAAGACGCCCCGTACACGCAAAATGAGGTCAACAGAGGTCAATGACCTTTGCTACCTTCTAAGACGCCCCTGACACGCAAAATGAGGTCACCAGAGGTCAATGACCTTTGCTACCTTCTAAGACGCCCCGGACACGCAAAATGAGGTCACCAGAGGTCAATGACCTTTGCTATCCTCTTAGTAGCTCCGCACACGCAAAATGAGGTCACCAGAGGTCAATGACTTTTGCTACCTTCTAAGACGCCCCGGACACGCAAAATGAGGTCACCAGAGGTCAATGACCTTTGCTATCCTCTTAGTAGCTCCGCACACGCAAAATGAGGTCACCAGAGGTCAATGACCTTTGCAACCTTCTAAGAAGCCCCGGACACGCAAAATGAGGTCACCAGAGGTCAATGACCTTTGCTATCCTCTTAGTAGCTCCGCACACGCAAAATGAGGTCACCAGAGGTCAATCACCTTTGCTATCCTCTTAGTAGCTCCGCACACGCAAAATGAGGTCACCAGAGGTCAATGACCTTTGCTACCTTCTAAGAAGCCCCGGACACGCAAAATGAGGTCACCAGAGGTCAATGACCTTTGCTATCCTCTTAGTAGCTCCGCACACGCAAAATGAGGTCACCAGAGGTCAATGACTTTTGCTACCTTCTAAGACGCCCCGGACACGCAAAATGAGGTTACCAGAGGTCAATGACCTTTGCTATCCTCTTAGTAGCTCCGCACACGCAAAATGAGGTCACCAGAGGTCAATGACCTTTGCTACCTTCTAAGACGCCCCGGACTCGCAAAATGAGGTCACCAGAGATCAATGACCTTTGCTACCTTCTAAGACGCCCCGGACACGCAAAATGAGGTCACCAGAGATCAATGACCTTTGCTACCTTCTAAGACGCTCCGGGCACGCAAAATGAGGTCACCAGAGGTCAATGACCTTTGCTATCCTCTTAGTAGCTCCGCACACGCAAAATGAGGTCACCAGAGGTCAATGACCTTTGCTACCTTCTAAGACGCCCCGGACACGCAAAATGAGGACACCAGAGATCAATGACCTTTGCTACCTTCTAAGACGCCCCGGACACGCAAAATGAGGTCACCAGATGTCAATGACCTTTGCTACCTTCTAAGACGACCCGGACACGCAAAATGAGGTCACCAGAGGTCAATGACCCCTTCTAAGACGCCCCGGACAGGCAAAATGAGGTCACCAGAGGTCAATGACCTTTGCTATCCTCTTAGTAGCTCCGCACACGCAAAATGAGGTCACCAGAGGTCAATGACCTTTGCTATCCTCTTAGTAGCTCCGCACACGCAAAATGAGGTCACCAGAGGTCAATGACCTTTGCTATCCTCTTAGTAGCTCCGCACACGCAAAATGAGGTCACCAGAGGTCAATGACCTTTGCTACCTTCTAAGAAGCCCCGGACACGCAAAATGAGGTCACCAGAGGTCAATGACCTTTGCTATCCTCTTAGTAGCTCCGCACACGCAAAATGAGGTCACCAGAGGTCAATGACCTTTGCTACCTTCTAAGACGCCCCGGACACGCAAAATGAGGACACCAGAGATCAATGACCTTTGCTACCTTCTAAGACGCTCCGGGCACGCAAAATGAGGTCACCAGATGTCAATGACCTTTGCTACCTTCTAAGACGTCCCGGACACGCAAAATGAGGTCACCAGAGGTCAATGACCCCTTCTAAGACGCCCCGGACACGCAAAATGAGGTCACCAGAGGTCAATGACCTTTGCTACCTTCTAAGACGCCCCGCACACGCAAAATGAGGTCACCAGAGGTCAATGACCTTTGCTACCTTCTAAAACGCCCCGGACACGCAAAATGAGGTCACCAGAGGTCAATGACCTTTGCTACCTTCTAAGACGCCCCGGACACGCAAAATGAGGTCACCAGAGATCAATGACCTTTGCTACCTTCTAAGACGCTCCGGGCACGCAAAATGAGGTCACCAGAGGTCAATGACCTTTGCTATCCTCTTAGTAGCTCCGCACACGCAAAATGAGGTCACCAGAGGTCAATGACCTTTGCTACCTTCTAAGACGCCCCGGACACGCAAAATGAGGACACCAGAGATCAATGACCTTTGCTACCTTCTAAGACGCCCCGGACACGCAAAATGAGGTCACCAGATGTCAATGACCTTTGCTACCTTCTAAGACGACCCGGACACGCAAAATGAGGTCACCAGAGGTCAATGACCCCTTCTAAGACGCCCCGGACAGGCAAAATGAGGTCACCAGAGGTCAATGACCCCTTCTAAGGCGCCCCGGACACGCTAAACGAGGTCACCAGAGGTCAATGACCTTTGCTACCTTCTAAGACGCCCCGGACACGCAAAATGAGGTCACCAGAGATCAATGACCTTTGCTACCTTCTAAGACGCTCCGGGCACGCAAAATGAGGTCACCAGAGGTCAATGACCTTTGCTATCCTCTTAGTAGCTCCGCACACGCAAAATGAGGTCACCAGAGGTCAATGACCTTTGCTACCTTCTAAGACGCCCCGGACACGCAAAATGAGGTCACCAGAGGTCAATGACCTTTGCTACCTTCTAAAACGCCCCGGACACGCAAAATGAGGTCACCAGAGGTCAATGACCTTTGCTACCTTCTAAGACGCCCCGGACACGCAAAGTGAGGTCACCAGATGTCAATGACCTTTGCTACCATCTAAGACGCCCCGGACACGCAAAATGAGGTCACCAGAGGTCAATGACCTTTGCTATCCTCTTAGTAGCTCCGCACACGCAAAATGAGGTCACCAGAGGTCAATGACCTTTGCTACCTTCTAAGAAGCCCCGGACACGCAAAATGAGGTCACCAGAGGTCAATGACCTTTGCTATCCTCTTAGTAGCCTCGCACACGCAAAATGTGGTCACCAGAGGTCAATGACCTTTGCTACCTGCTAAGACGCCCCGGACACGCAAAATGAGGTCACCAGAGGTCAATGACCTTTGCTACCTTCTAAGACGCCCCGGACACGCAAAATGAGGTCACCAGAGGTCAATGACCTTTGCTATCCTCTTAGTAGCTCCGCACACGCAAAATGAGGTCACCAGAGGTCAATGACCTTTGCTACCTTCTAAGAAGCCCCGGACACGCAAAATGAGGTCACCAGAGGTCAATGACCTTTGCTATCCTCTTAGTAGCTCCGCACACGCAAAATGAGGTCACCAGAGGTCAATGACCTTTGCTATCCTCTTAGTAGCTCCGCACACGCAAAATGAGGTCACCAGAGGTCAATGACCTTTGCTACCTTCTAAGAAGCCCCGGACACGCAAAATGAGGTCACCAGAGGTCAATGACCTTTGCTATCCTCTTAGTAGCTCCGCACACGCAAAATGAGGTCACCAGAGGTCAATGACCTTTGCTACCTTCTAAGACGCCCCGGACTCGCAAAATGAGGTCACCAGAGATCAATGACCTTTGCTACCTTCTAAGACGCCCCGGACACGCAAAATGAGGTCACCAGAGATCAATGACCTTTGCTACCTTCTAAGACGCTCCGGGCACGCAAAATGAGGTCACCAGAGGTCAATGACCTTTGCTATCCTCTTAGTAGCTCCGCACACGCAAAATGAGGTCACCAGAGGTCAATGACCTTTGCTACCTTCTAAGACGCCCCGGACACGCAAAATGAGGACACCAGAGATCAATGACCTTTGCTACCTTCTAAGACGCCCCGGACACGCAAAATGAGGTCACCAGATGTCAATGACCTTTGCTACCTTCTAAGACGACCCGGACACGCAAAATGAGGTCACCAGAGGTCAATGACCCCTTCTAAGACGCCCCGGACAGGCAAAATGAGGTCACCAGAGGTCAATGACCCCTTCTAAGGCGCCCCGGACACGCTAAACGAGGTCACCAGAGGTCAATGACCTTTGCTACCTTCTAAGACGCCCCGGACACGCAAAATGAGGTCACCAGAGATCAATGACCTTTGCTACCTTCTAAGACGCTCCGGGCACGCAAAATGAGGTCACCAGAGGTCAATGACCTTTGCTATCCTCTTAGTAGCTCCGCACACGCAAAATGAGGTCACCAGAGGACAATGACCTTTGCTACCTTCTAAGACGCCCCGGACACGCAAAATGAGGACACCAGAGATCAATGACCTTTGCTACCTTCTAAGACGCTCCGGGCACGCAAAATGAGGTCACCAGATGTCAATGACCTTTGCTACCTTCTAAGACGCCCCAGACACGCAAAATGAGGTCACCAGATGTCAATGACCTTTGCTACCTTCTAAGACGACCCGGACACGCAAAATGAGGTCACCAGAGGTCAATGACCCCTTCTAAGACGCCCCGGACAGGCAAAATGAGGTCACCAGAGGTCAATGACCCCTTCTAAGGCGCCCCGGACACGCTAAACGAGGTCACCAGAGGTCAATGACCTTTGCTACCTTCTAAGACGCCCCGGACACGCAAAATGTGGTCACCAGAGGTCAATGACCTTTGCTACCAGCTAAGACGCCCCGGACACGCAAAATGAGTTCACCAGAGGTCAATGACCTTTGCTACCTTCTAAGACGCCCCGGACACGCAAAATGAGGTCACCAGAGGTCAATGACCTTTGCTATCTTCTAAGACGCCCCGGACACGCAAAATGAGGTCACCAGAGGTCAATGACTTTTGCTACCTTCTAAGACGCCCCGGACACGCAAAATGAGGTCACCAGAGGTCAATGACCTTTGCTACCTGCTAAGACGCCCCGGACACGCAAAATGAGGTCACCAGAGGTCAATGACCTTTGCTACCTTCTAAGACGCCCCGGACACGCAAAATGAGGTCACCAGAGGTCAATGACCTTTTCTACCTTCTAAGACGCCCCGGACACGCAAAATGAGGTCACCAGAGATCAATGACCTTTGCTACCTTCTAAGACGCTCCGGGCACGCAAAATGAGGTCACCAGAGGTCAATGACCTTTGCTACCTTCTAAGACGCCCCGTACACGCAAAATGAGGTCAACAGAGGTCAATGACCTTTGCTACCTTCTAAGACGCCCCTGACACGCAAAATGAGGTCACCAGAGGTCAATGACCTTTGCTACCTTCTAAGACGCCCCGGACACGCAAAATGAGGTCACCAGAGGTCAATGACCTTTGCTATCCTCTTAGTAGCTCCGCACACGCAAAATGAGGTCACCAGAGGTCAATGACTTTTGCTACCTTCTAAGACGCCCCGGACACGCAAAATGAGGTCACCAGAGGTCAATGACCTTTGCTATCATCTTAGTAGCTCCGCACACGCAAAATGAGGTCACCAGAGGTCAATGACCTTTGCAAC
This sequence comes from Dolichovespula sylvestris, assembly GCA_918808275.2. NCBI lineage: Eukaryota > Metazoa > Arthropoda > Insecta > Hymenoptera > Vespidae > Dolichovespula > Dolichovespula sylvestris. Next base: position 40,386 of record CAKKNJ020000025.1, on the reverse strand, counting down.
CTTCTAAGAAGCCCCGGACACGCAAAATGAGGTCACCAGAGGTCAATGACCTTTGCTATCCTCTTAGTAGCTCCGCACACGCAAAATGAGGTCACCAGAGGTCAATCACCTTTGCTATCCTCTTAGTAGCTCCGCACACGCAAAATGAGGTCACCAGAGGTCAATGACCTTTGCTACCTTCTAAGAAGCCCCGGACACGCAAAATGAGGTCACCAGAGGTCAATGACCTTTGCTATCCTCTTAGTAGCTCCGCACACGCAAAATGAGGTCACCAGAGGTCAATGACTTTTGCTACCTTCTAAGACGCCCCGGACACGCAAAATGAGGTTACCAGAGGTCAATGACCTTTGCTATCCTCTTAGTAGCTCCGCACACGCAAAATGAGGTCACCAGAGGTCAATGACCTTTGCTACCTTCTAAGACGCCCCGGACTCGCAAAATGAGGTCACCAGAGATCAATGACCTTTGCTACCTTCTAAGACGCCCCGGACACGCAAAATGAGGTCACCAGAGATCAATGACCTTTGCTACCTTCTAAGACGCTCCGGGCACGCAAAATGAGGTCACCAGAGGTCAATGACCTTTGCTATCCTCTTAGTAGCTCCGCACACGCAAAATGAGGTCACCAGAGGTCAATGACCTTTGCTACCTTCTAAGACGCCCCGGACACGCAAAATGAGGACACCAGAGATCAATGACCTTTGCTACCTTCTAAGACGCCCCGGACACGCAAAATGAGGTCACCAGATGTCAATGACCTTTGCTACCTTCTAAGACGACCCGGACACGCAAAATGAGGTCACCAGAGGTCAATGACCCCTTCTAAGACGCCCCGGACAGGCAAAATGAGGTCACCAGAGGTCAATGACCCCTTCTAAGGCGCCCCGGACACGCTAAACGAGGTCACCAGAGGTCAATGACCTTTGCTACCTTCTAAGACGCCCCGGACACGCAAAATGAGGTCACCAGAGATCAATGACCTTTGCTACCTTCTAAGACGCTCCGGGCACGCAAAATGAGGTCACCAGAGGTCAATGACCTTTGCTATCCTCTTAGTAGCTCCGCACACGCAAAATGAGGTCACCAGAGGTCAATGACCTTTGCTATCCTCTTAGTAGCTCCGCACACGCAAAATGAGGTCACCAGAGGTCAATGACCTTTGCTATCCTCTTAGTAGCTCCGCACACGCAAAATGAGGTCACCAGAGGTCAATGACCTTTGCTACCTTCTAAGAAGCCCCGGACACGCAAAATGAGGTCACCAGAGGTCAATGACCTTTGCTATCCTCTTAGTAGCTCCGCACACGCAAAATGAGGTCACCAGAGGTCAATGACCTTTGCTACCTTCTAAGACGCCCCGGACACGCAAAATGAGGACACCAGAGATCAATGACCTTTGCTACCTTCTAAGACGCTCCGGGCACGCAAAATGAGGTCACCAGATGTCAATGACCTTTGCTACCTTCTAAGACGTCCCGGACACGCAAAATGAGGTCACCAGAGGTCAATGACCCCTTCTAAGACGCCCCGGACAGGCAAAATGAGGTCACCAGAGGTCAATGACCCCTTCTAAGACGCCCCGGACACGCTAAATGAGGTCACCAGAGGTCAATGACTTTTGCTACCTTCTAAGACGCCCCGGACACGCAAAATGAGGTCACCAGAGGTCAATGACCTTTGCTACCTGCTAAGACGCCCCGGACACGCAAAATGAGGTCACCAGAGGTCAATGACCTTTGCTACCTTCTAAGACGCCCCGGACACGCAAAATGAGGTCACCAGAGGTCAATGACCTTTTCTACCTTCTAAGACGCCCCGGACACGCAAAATGAGGTCACCAGAGATCAATGACCTTTGCTACCTTCTAAGACGCTCCGGGCACGCAAAATGAGGTCACCAGAGGTCAATGACCTTTGCTACCTTCTAAGACGCCCCGTACACGCAAAATGAGGTCAACAGAGGTCAATGACCTTTGCTACCTTCTAAGACGCCCCTGACACGCAAAATGAGGTCACCAGAGGTCAATGACCTTTGCTACCTTCTAAGACGCCCCGGACACGCAAAATGAGGTCACCAGAGGTCAATGACCTTTGCTATCCTCTTAGTAGCTCCGCACACGCAAAATGAGGTCACCAGAGGTCAATGACTTTTGCTACCTTCTAAGACGCCCCGGACACGCAAAATGAGGTCACCAGAGGTCAATGACCTTTGCTATCCTCTTAGTAGCTCCGCACACGCAAAATGAGGTCACCAGAGGTCAATGACCTTTGCAACCTTCTAAGAAGCCCCGGACACGCAAAATGAGGTCACCAGAGGTCAATGACCTTTGCTATCCTCTTAGTAGCTCCGCACACGCAAAATGAGGTCACCAGAGGTCAATCACCTTTGCTATCCTCTTAGTAGCTCCGCACACGCAAAATGAGGTCACCAGAGGTCAATGACCTTTGCTACCTTCTAAGAAGCCCCGGACACGCAAAATGAGGTCACCAGAGGTCAATGACCTTTGCTATCCTCTTAGTAGCTCCGCACACGCAAAATGAGGTCACCAGAGGTCAATGACTTTTGCTACCTTCTAAGACGCCCCGGACACGCAAAATGAGGTTACCAGAGGTCAATGACCTTTGCTATCCTCTTAGTAGCTCCGCACACGCAAAATGAGGTCACCAGAGGTCAATGACCTTTGCTACCTTCTAAGACGCCCCGGACTCGCAAAATGAGGTCACCAGAGATCAATGACCTTTGCTACCTTCTAAGACGCCCCGGACACGCAAAATGAGGTCACCAGAGATCAATGACCTTTGCTACCTTCTAAGACGCTCCGGGCACGCAAAATGAGGTCACCAGAGGTCAATGACCTTTGCTATCCTCTTAGTAGCTCCGCACACGCAAAATGAGGTCACCAGAGGTCAATGACCTTTGCTACCTTCTAAGACGCCCCGGACACGCAAAATGAGGACACCAGAGATCAATGACCTTTGCTACCTTCTAAGACGCCCCGGACACGCAAAATGAGGTCACCAGATGTCAATGACCTTTGCTACCTTCTAAGACGACCCGGACACGCAAAATGAGGTCACCAGAGGTCAATGACCCCTTCTAAGACGCCCCGGACAGGCAAAATGAGGTCACCAGAGGTCAATGACCCCTTCTAAGGCGCCCCGGACACGCTAAACGAGGTCACCAGAGGTCAATGACCTTTGCTACCTTCTAAGACGCCCCGGACACGCAAAATGAGGTCACCAGAGATCAATGACCTTTGCTACCTTCTAAGACGCTCCGGGCACGCAAAATGAGGTCACCAGAGGTCAATGACCTTTGCTATCCTCTTAGTAGCTCCGCACACGCAAAATGAGGTCACCAGAGGTCAATGACCTTTGCTATCCTCTTAGTAGCTCCGCACACGCAAAATGAGGTCACCAGAGGTCAATGACCTTTGCTATCCTCTTAGTAGCTCCGCACACGCAAAATGAGGTCACCAGAGGTCAATGACCTTTGCTACCTTCTAAGAAGCCCCGGACACGCAAAATGAGGTCACCAGAGGTCAATGACCTTTGCTATCCTCTTAGTAGCTCCGCACACGCAAAATGAGGTCACCAGAGGTCAATGACCTTTGCTACCTTCTAAGACGCCCCGGACACGCAAAATGAGGACACCAGAGATCAATGACCTTTGCTACCTTCTAAGACGCTCCGGGCACGCAAAATGAGGTCACCAGATGTCAATGACCTTTGCTACCTTCTAAGACGTCCCGGACACGCAAAATGAGGTCACCAGAGGTCAATGACCCCTTCTAAGACGCCCCGGACAGGCAAAATGAGGTCACCAGAGGTCAATGACCCCTTCTAAGACGCCCCGGACACGCTAAATGAGGTCACCAGAGGTCAACGACCTTTGCTACCTTCTAAGACGCCCCGGACACGCAAAATGTGGTCACCAGAGGTCAATGACCTTTGCTACCTGCTAAGACGCCCCGGACACGCAAAATGAGGTCACCAGAGGTCAATGACCTTTGCTACCTTCTAAGACGCCCCGGACACGCAAAATGAGGTCACCAGAGGTCAATGACCTTTGCTACCTTCTAAGACGCCCCGGACACGCAAAATGAGGTCACCAGAGGTCAATGACCTTTGCTACCTTCTAAGACGCGCCGGACACGCAAAATGAGGTCACCAGAGGTCAATGACCTTTGCTATCCTCTTAGTAGCTCCGCACACGCAAAATGAGGTCACCAGAGGTCAATGACCTTTGCTACCTTCTAAGAAGCCCCGGACACGCAAAATGAGGTCACCAGAGGTCAATGACCTTTGCTATCCTCTTAGTAGCCTCGCACACGCAAAATGTGGTCACCAGAGGTCAATGACCTTTGCTACCTGCTAAGACGCCCCGGACACGCAAAATGAGGTCACCAGAGGTCAATGACCTTTGCTACCTTCTAAGACGCCCCGGACACGCAAAATGAGGTCACCAGAGGTCAATGACCTTTTCTACCTTCTAAGACGCCCCGGACACGCAAAATGAGGTCACCAGAGATCAATGACCTTTGCTACCTTCTAAGACGCTCCGGGCACGCAAAATGAGGTCACCAGAGGTCAATGACCTTTGCTACCTTCTAAGACGCCCCGTACACGCAAAATGAAGTCAACAGAGGTCAATGACCTTTGCTACCTTCTAAGACGCCCCTGACACGCAAAATGAGGTCACCAGAGGTCAATGACCTTTGCTACCTTCTAAGACGCCCCGGACACGCAAAATGAGGTCACCAGAGGTCAATGACCTTTGCTATCCTCTTAGTAGCTCCGCACACGCAAAATGAGGTCACCAGAGGTCAATGAACTTTGCTACCTTCTAAGAAGCCCCGGACACGCAAAATGAGGTCACCAGAGGTCAATGACCTTTGCTATCCTCTTAGTAGCTCCGCACACGCAAAATGAGGTCACCAGAGGTCAATGACCTTTGCTATCCTCTTAGTAGCTCCGCACACGCAAAATGAGGTCACCAGAGGTCAATGACCTTTGCTATCCTCTTAGTAGCTCCGCACACGCAAAATGAGGTCACCAGAGGTCAATGACCTTTGCTACCTTCTAAGACGCCCCGGACACGCAAAATGAGGACACCAGAGATCAATGACCTTTGCTACCTTCTAAGACGCCCCGGACACGCAAAATGAGGTCACCAGATGTCAATGACCTTTGCTACCTTCTAAGACGACCCGGACACGCAAAATGAGGTCACCAGAGGTCAATGACCCCTTCTAAGACGCCCCGGACAGGCAAAATGAGGTCACCAGAGGTCAATGACCCCTTCTAAGGCGCCCCGGACACGCTAAACGAGGTCACCAGAGGTCAATGACCTTTGCTACCTTCTAAGACGCCCCGGACACGCAAAATGAGGTCACCAGAGATCAATGACCTTTGCTACCTTCTAAGACGCTCCGGGCACGCAAAATGAGGTCACCAGAGGTCAATGACCTTTGCTATCCTCTTAGTAGCTCCGCACACGCAAAATGAGGTCACCAGAGGTCAATGACCTTTGCTACCTTCTAAGACGCCCCGGACACGCAAAATGAGGACACCAGAGATCAATGACCTTTGCTACCTTCTAAGACGCTCCGGGCACGCAAAATGAGGTCACCAGATGTCAATGACCTTTGCTACCTTCTAAGACGTCCCGGACACGCAAAATGAGGTCACCAGAGGTCAATGACCCCTTCTAAGACGCCCCGGACAGGCAAAATGAGGTCACCAGAGGTCAATGACCCCTTCTAAGACGCCCCGGACACGCTAAATGAGGTCACCAGAGGTCAACGACCTTTGCTACCTTCTAAGACGCCCCGGACACGCAAAATGTGGTCACCAGAGGTCAATGACCTTTGTTACCTGCTAAGACGCCCCGGACACGCAAAATGAGGTCACCAGAGGTCAATGACCTTTGCTACCTTCTAAGACGCCCCGGACACGCAAAATGAGGTCACCAGAGGTCAATGACCTTTGCTACCTTCTAAGACGCCCCGGACACGCAAAATGAGGTCACCAGAGGTCAATGACCTTTGCTACCTTCTAAGACGCCCCGTACACGCAAAATGAGGTCACCAGAGGTCAATGACCTTTGCTACCTTCTAAGACGCCCCGGACACGCAAAATGAGGTCACCAGATGTCAATGACCTTTGCTACCTTCTAAGACGACCCGGACACGCAAAATGAGGTCACCAGAGGTCAATGACCCCTTCTAAGACGCCCCGGACAGGCAAAATGAGGTCACCAGAGGTCAATGACCTTTGCTACCTTCTAAGACGCCCCGGACACGCAAAATGAGGTCACCAGAGATCAATGACCTTTGCTACCTTCTAAGACGCTCCGGGCACGCAAAATGAGGTCACCAGAGGTCAATGACCTTTGCTACCTTCTAAGACGCCCCGGACACGCAAAATGAGGTCACCAGAGGTCAATGACCTTTGCTACCTTCTAAGACGCCCCGGACACGCAAAATGAGGTCACCAGAGGTCAATGACTTTTGCTACCTTCTAAGACGCCCCGGACACGCAAAATGAGGTCACCAGAGGTCAATGACCTTTGCTATCCTCTTAGTAGCTCCGCACACGCAAAATGAGGTCACCAGAGGTCAATGACCTTTGCTACCTTCTAAGAAGCCCCGGACACGCAAAATGAGGTCACCAGAGGTCAATGACCTTTGCTATCCTCTTAGTAGCCTCGCACACGCAAAATGTGGTCACCAGAGGTCAATGACCTTTGCTACCTGCTAAGACGCCCCGGACACGCAAAATGAGGTCACCAGAGGTCAATGACCTTTGCTACCTTCTAAGAAGCCCCGGACACGCAAAATGAGGTCACCAGAGGTCAATGACCTTTGCTATCCTCTTAGTAGCTCCGCACACGCAAAATGAGGTCACCAGAGGTCAATGACTTTTGCTACCTTCTAAGACGCCCCGGACACGCAAAATGAGGTTACCAGAGGTCAATGACCTTTGCTATCCTCTTAGTAGCTCCGCACACGCAAAATGAGGTCACCAGAGGTCAATGACCTTTGCTACCTTCTAAGACGCCCCGGACACGCAAAATGAGGTCACCAGAGATCAATGACCTTTGCTACCTTCTAAGACGCCCCGGACACGCAAAATGAGGTCACCAGAGATCAATGACCTTTGCTACCTTCTAAGACGCTCCGGGCACGCAAAATGAGGTCACCAGAGGTCAATGACCTTTGCTATCCTCTTAGTAGCTCCGCACACGCAAAATGAGGTCACCAGAGGTCAATGACCTTTGCTACCTTCTAAGATGCCCCGGACACGCAAAATGAGGACACCAGAGATCAATGACCTTTGCTACCTTCTAAGACGCTCCGGGCACGCAAAATGAGGTCACCAGATGTCAATGACCTTTGCTACCTTCTAAGACGACCCGGACACGCAAAATGAGGTCACCAGAGGTCAATGACCCCTTCTAAGACGCCCCGGACAGGCAAAATGAGGTCACCAGAGGTCAATGACCCCTTCTAAGACGCCCCGGACACGCTAAATGAGGTCACCAGAGGTCAACGACCTTTGCTACCTTCTAAGACGCCCCGGACACGCAAAATGTGGTCACCAGAGGTCAATGACCTTTGCTACCTGCTAAGACGCCCCGGACACGCAAAATGAGGTCACCAGAGGTCAATGACCTTTGCTACCTTCTAAGACGCTCCGGACACGCAAAATGAGGTCACCAGAGGTCAATGACCTTTGCTACCTTCTAAGACGCCCCGTACACGCAAAATGAGGTCACCAGAGGTCAATGACCTTTGCTACCTTCTAAGACGCCCCGGACACGCAAAATGAGGTCACCAGATGTCAATGACCTTTGCTACCTTCTAAGACGACCCGGACACGCAAAATGAGGTCACCAGAGGTCAATGACCTTTGCTACCTTCTAAGACGCCCCGGACACGCAAAATGAGGTCACCAGATGTCAATGACCTTTGCTACCTTCTAAGACGACCCGGACACGCAAAATGAGGTCACCAGAGGTCAATGACCCCTTCTAAGACGCCCCGGACAGGCAAAATGAGGTCACCAGAGGTCAATGACCTTTGCTACCTTCTAAGACGCCCCGGACACGCAAAATGAGGTCACCAGAGATCAATGACCTTTGCTACCTTCTAAGACGCTCCGGGCACGCAAAATGAGGTCACCAGAGGTCAATGACCTTTGCTACCTTCTAAGACGCCCCGGACACGCAAAATGAGGTCACCAGAGGTCAATGACCTTTGCTACCTTCTAAGACGCCCCGGACACGCAAAATGAGGTCACCAGAGGTCAATGACTTTTGCTACCTTCTAAGACGCCCCGGACACGCAAAATGAGGTCACCAGAGGTCAATGACCTTTGCTATCCTCTTAGTAGCTCCGCACACGCAAAATGAGGTCACCAGAGGTCAATGACCTTTGCTACCTTCTAAGAAGCCCCGGACACGCAAAATGAGGTCACCAGAGGTCAATGACCTTTGCTATCCTCTTAGTAGCCTCGCACACGCAAAATGTGGTCACCAGAGGTCAATGACCTTTGCTACCTTCTAAGACGCCCCGGACACGCAAAATGAGGTCACCAGAGGTCAATGACCTTTGCTACCTTCTAAGAAGCCCCGGACACGCAAAATGAGGTCACCAGAGGTCAATGACCTTTGCTATCCTCTTAGTAGCTCCGCACACGCAAAATGAGGTCACCAGAGGTCAATGACTTTTGCTACCTTCTAAGACGCCCCGGACACGCAAAATGAGGTTACCAGAGGTCAATGACCTTTGCTATCCTCTTAGTAGCTCCGCACACGCAAAATGAGGTCACCAGAGGTCAATGACCTTTGCTACCTTCTAAGACGCCCCGGACTCGCAAAATGAGGTCACCAGAGATCAATGACCTTTGCTACCTTCTAAGACGCCCCGGACACGCAAAATGAGGTCACCAGAGATCAATGACCTTTGCTACCTTCTAAGACGCTCCGGGCACGCAAAATGAGGTCACCAGAGGTCAATGACCCCTTCTAAGACGCCCCGGACAGGCAAAATGAGGTCACCAGAGGTCAATGACCCCTTCTAAGGCGCCCCGGACACGCTAAACGAGGTCACCAGAGGTCAATGACCTTTGCTACCTTCTAAGACGCCCCGGACACGCAAAATGAGGTCACCAGAGATCAATGACCTTTGCTACCTTCTAAGACGCTCCGGGCACGCAAAATGAGGTCACCAGAGGTCAATGACCTTTGCTATCCTCTTAGTAGCTCCGCACACGCAAAATGAGGTCACCAGAGGTCAATGACCTTTGCTACCTTCTAAGATGCCCCGGACACGCAAAATGAGGACACCAGAGATCAATGACCTTTGCTACCTTCTAAGACGCTCCGGGCACGCAAAATGAGGTCACCAGATGTCAATGACCTTTGCTACCTTCTAAGACGACCCGGACACGCAAAATGAGGTCACCAGAGGTCAATGACCCCTTCTAAGACGCCCCGGACAGGCAAAATGAGGTCACCAGAGGTCAATGACCCCTTCTAAGACGCCCCGGACACGCTAAATGAGGTCACCAGAGGTCAACGACCTTTGCTACCTTCTAAGACGCCCCGGACACGCAAAATGTGGTCACCAGAGGTCAATGACCTTTGCTACCTGCTAAGACGCCCCGGACACGCAAAATGAGGTCACCAGAGGTCAATGACCTTTGCTACCTTCTAAGACGCTCCGGACACGCAAAATGAGGTCACCAGAGGTCAATGACCTTTGCTACCTTCTAAGACGCCCCGTACACGCAAAATGAGGTCACCAGAGGTCAATGACCTTTGCTACCTTCTAAGACGCCCCGGACACGCAAAATGAGGTCACCAGATGTCAATGACCTTTGCTACCTTCTAAGACGACCCGGACACGCAAAATGAGGTCACCAGAGGTCAATGACCCCTTCTAAGACGCCCCGGACAGGCAAAATGAGGTCACCAGAGGTCAATGACCCCTTCTAAGGCGCCCCGGACACGCTAAACGAGGTCACCAGAGGTCAATGACCTTTGCTACCTTCTAAGACGCCCCGGACACGCAAAATGTGGTCACCAGAGGTCAATGACCTTTGCTACCAGCTAAGACGCCCCGGACACGCAAAATGAGTTCACCAGAGGTCAATGACCTTTGCTACCTTCTAAGACGCCCCGGACACGCAAAATGAGGTCACCAGAGGTCAATGACCTTTGCTATCTTCTAAGACGCCCCGGACACGCAAAATGAGGTCACCAGAGGTCAATGACTTTTGCTACATTCTAAGACGCCCCGGACACGCAAAATGAGGTCACCAGAGGTCAATGACCTTTGCTACCTTCTAAGACGCCCCGGACACGCAAAATGAGGTCACCAGAGGTCAATGACCTTTGCTATCCTCTTAGTAGCTCCGCACACGCAAAATGAGGTCACCAGAGGTCAATGAATTTTGCTACCTTCTAAGACGCCCCGGACACGCAAAATGAGGTCACCAGAGGTCAATGACCTTTGCTATCCTCTTAGTAGCTCCGCACACGCAAAATGAGGTCACCAGAGATCAATGACCTTTGCTACCTTCTAAGACGCTCCGGGCACGCAAAATGAGGTCACCAGAGGTCAATGACCTTTGCTATCCTCTTAGTAGCTCCGCACACGCAAAATGAGGTCACCAGAGGTCAATGACCTTTGCTACCTTCTAAGAAGCCCCGGACACGCAAAATGAGGTCACCAGAGGTCAATGACCTTTGCTATCCTCTTAGTAGCTCCGCACACGCAAAATGAGGTCACCAGAGGTCAATGACTTTTGCTACCTTCTAAGACGCCCCGGACACGCAAAATGAGGTGACCAGAGGTCAATGACCTTTGCTATCCTCTTAGTAGCTCCGCACACGCAAAATGAGGTCACCAGAGGTCAACGACCTTTGCTACCTTCTAAGACGCCCCGGACACGCAAAATGTGGTCACCAGAGGTCAATGACCTTTGCTACCTGCTAAGACGCCCCGGACACGCAAAATGAGGTCACCAGAGGTCAATGACTTTTGCTACCTTCTAAGACGCCCCGGACACGCAAAATGAGGTCACCAGAGGTCAATGACCTTTGCTACCTTCTAAGACGCCCCGGACACGCAAAATGAGGTCACCAGAGATCAATGACCTTTGCTACCTTCTAAGACGCTCCGGGCACGCAAAATGAGGTCACCAGAGGTCAATGACCTTTGCTACCTTCTAAGACGCCCCGTACACGCAAAATGAGGTCAACAGAGGTCAATGACCTTTGCTACCTTCTAAGACGCCCCTGACACGCAAAATGAGGTCACCAGAGGTCAATGACCTTTGCTACCTTCTAAGACGCCCCGGACACGCAAAATGAGGTCACCAGAGGTCAATGACCTTTGCTAGCTTCTAAGACGCCCCGGACACGCAAAATGAGGTCACCAGAGGTCAATGACCTTTGCTATCCTCTTAGTAGCTCCGCACACGCAAAATGAGGTCACCAGAGGTCAATGACTTTTGCTACCTTCTAAGACGCCCCGGACACGCAAAATGAGGTCACCAGAGGTCAATGACCTTTGCTATACTCTTAGTAGCTCCGCACACGCAAAATGAGGTCACCAGAGGTCAATGACCTTTGCTACCTTCTAAGAAGCCCCGGACACGCAAAATGAGGTCACCAGAGGTCAATGACCTTTGCTATCCTCTTAGTAGCTCCGCACACGCAAAATGAGGTCACCAGAGGTCAATGACCTTTGCTATCCTCTTAGTAGCTCCGCACACGCAAAATGAGGTCACCAGAGGTCAATGACCTTTGCTACCTTCTAAGAAGCCCCGGACACGCAAAATGAGGTCACCAGAGGTCAATGACCTTTGCTATCCTCTTAGTAGCTCCGCACACGCAAAATGAGGTCACCAGAGGTCAATGACTTTTGCTACCTTCTAAGACGCCCCGGACACGCAAAATGAGGTTACCAGAGGTCAATGACCTTTGCTATCCTCTTAGTAGCTCCGCACACGCAAAATGAGGTCACCAGAGGTCAATGACCTTTACTACCTTCTAAGACGCCCCGGACACGCAAAATGAGGTCACCAGAGATCAATGACCTTTGCTACCTTCTAAGACGCCGCGGACACGCAAAATGAGGTCACCAGAGGTCAATGACCTTTGCTATCCTCTTAGTAGCTCCGCACACGCAAAATGAGGTCACCAGAGGTCAATGACCTTTGCTACCTTCTAAGACGCCCCGGACACGCAAAATGAGGACACCAGAGATCAATGACCTTTGCTACCTTCTAAGACGCTCCGGGCACGCAAAATGAGGTCACCAGATGTCAATGACCTTTGCTACCTTCTAAGACGACCCGGACACGCAAAATGAGGTCACCAGAGGTCAATGACCCCTTCTAAGACGCCCCGGACAGGCAAAATGAGGTCACCAGAGGTCAATGACCCCTTCTAAGACGCCCCGGACACGCTAAATGAGGTCACCAGAGGTCAACGACCTTTGCTACCTTCTAAGACGCCCCGGACACGCAAAATGAGGTCACCAGAGGTCAATGACCCCTTCTAAGACGCCCCGGACAGGCAAAATGAGGTCACCAGAGGTCAATGACCCCTTCTAAGGCGCCCCGGACACGCTAAACGAGGTCACCAGAGGTCAATGACCTTTGCTACCTTCTAAGACGCCCCGGACACGCAAAATGTGGTCACCAGAGGTCAATGACCTTTGCTACCAGCTAAGACGCCCCGGACACGCAAAATGAGTTCACCAGAGGTCAATGACCTTTGCTACCTTCTAAGACGCCCCGGACACGCAAAATGGGGTCACCAGAGGTCAATGACCTTTGCTATCTTCTAAGACGCCCCGGACACGCAAAATGAGGTCACCAGAGGTCAATGACTTTTGCTACCTTCTAAGACGCCCCGGACACGCAAAATGAGGTCACCAGAGGTCAATGACCTTTGCTACCTTCTAAGACGCCCCGGACACGCAAAATGAGGTCACCAGAGGTCAATGACCTTTGCTATCCTCTTAGTAGCTCCGCACACGCAAAATGAGGTCACCAGAGGTCAATGAATTTTGCTACCTTCTAAGACGCCCCGGACACGCAAAATGAGGTCACCAGAGGTCAATGACCTTTGCTATCCTCTTAGTAGCTCCGCACACGCAAAATGAGGTCACCAGAGGTCAATGACCTTTGCTACCTTCTAAGACGCCCTGGACACGCAAAATGAGGTCACCAGTGGTCAATGACCTTTGCTACCTTCTAAGACTCCCCGGACACGCAAAATGAGGTCACCAGAGGTCAATGACCTTTGCTACCTTCTAAGAAGCCCCGGACACGCAAAATGAGGTCACCAGAGGTCAATGACCTTTGCTACCTTCTAAGACGCCCCGGACACGCAAAATGAAGTCACCAGAGGTCAATGACCTTTGCTACCTTCTAAGACGCCCCGTACACGCAAAATGAGGTCACCAGAGGTCAATGACCTTTGCTACCTTCTAAGACGCCCCGGACACGCAAAATGAAGTCACCAGAGGTCAATGACCTTTGCTATCCTCTTAGTAGCACCGCACACGCAAAATGAGGTCACCAGAGGTCAATGACCTTTGCTACCTTCTAAGACGCCCCGGACACGCAAAATGAGGTCACCAGAGGTCAATGACCTTTGCTACCTTCTAAGACGCCCCGGACACGCAAAATGAGGTCACCAGAGGTCAATGACCTTTGCTACCTTCTAAGACGCCCCGGACACGCAAAATGAGGTCACCAGAGGTCAATGACCTTTGCTACCTTCTAAGACGCCCCGGACACGCAAAATGAGGTCACCAGAGGTCAATGACCTTTGCTACCTTCTAAGACGCCCCGGACACGCAAAATGAGGTCACCAGAGGTCAATGACCTTTGCTACCTTCTAAGACGCCCCGTACACGCAAAATGAGGTCACCAGAGGTCAATGACCTTTGCAACCTTCTAAGACGCCCCGGACACGCAAAATGAGGTCACCAGAGATCAATGACCTTTGCTACCTTCTAAGACGCCCCGGATACGCAAAATGAGGTCACCAGAGGTCAATGACCTTTGCTACCTTCTAAGACGCCCCGGACACGCAAAATGAGGTCACCAGAGGTCAATGACCTTTGCTATCTTCTAAGACGCCCCGGGCACGCAAAATGATGTCACCAGAGGTCAATGACCTTTGCTACCTTCTAAGACGCCCCGGACACGCAAAATGAGGTCACCAGAGGTCAATGACCTTTGCTATCCTCTTAGAAGCTCCGCACACGCAAAATGAGGTCACCAGAGGTCAATGACCTTTGCTACCTTCTAAGACGCCCCGGACACGCAAAATGAGGTCACCAGAGGTCAATGACCTTTGCTACCTTCTAAGCCGCCCCGGACACGCAAAATGAGGTCACCAGAGGTCAATGACCTTTGCTACCTTCTAAGACGCTCCGGGCACGCAAAATGAGGTCACCAGAGGTCAATGACCTTTGCTATCCTCTTAGTAGCTCCGCACACGCAAAATGAGGTCACCAGAGGTCAATGACCTTTGCTACCTTCTAAGACGCCCCGGACACGCAAAATGAGGTCACCAGAGGTCAATGACCTTTGCTATCTTCTAAGACGCCCCGGGCACGCAAAATGAGGTCACCAGAGGTCAATGACCTTTGCTACCTTCTAAGACGCCCCGGACACGCAAAATGAGGTCACCAGAGGTCAATGACCTTTGCTACCTTCTAAGACGCCCCGTACACGCAAAATGAGGTCACCAGAGGTCAATGACCTTTGCTACCTTCTAAGACGCCCCGGACACGCAAAATGAGGTCACCAGAGGTCAATGACCTTTGCTACCTTCTAAGACGCCCCGTACACGCAAAATGAGGTCACCAGAGGTCAATGACCTTTGCTACCTTATAAGACGCCCCGGACACGCAAAATGAGGTCACCAGAGGTCAATGACCTTTGCTATCCTCTTAGTAGCTCCGCACACGCAAAATGAGGTCACCAGAGGTCAATGACCTTTGCTATCTTCTAAGACGCCCCGGACACGCAAAATGAGGTCACCAGAGGTCAATGACCTTTGCTACCTTCTAAGACGCCCCGGACACGCAAAATGAGGTCACCAGAGGTCAATGACCTTTGCTACCTTCTAAGACGCCCCGGACACGCAAAATGAGGTCACCAGAGATCAATGACCTTTGCTACCTTCTAAGACGCTCCGGGCACGCAAAATGAGGTCACCAGAGGTCAATGACCTTTGCTATCCTCTTAGTAGCTCCGCACACGCAAAATGAGGTCACTAGAGGTCAATGACCTTTGCTACCTTCTAAGACGCCCCGGACACGCAAAATGAGGTCACCAGAGATCAATGACCTTTGCTACCTTCTAAGACGCTCCGGGCACGCAAAATGAGGTCACCAGAGGTCAATGACCTTTGCTACCTTCTAAGACGCCCCGTACACGCAAAATGAGGTCACCAGAGGTCAATGACCTTTGCTACCTTCTAAGACGCCCCGGACACGCAAAATGAGGTCACCAGAGGTCAATGACCTTTGCTACCTTCTAAGCCGCCCCGGACACGCAAAATGAGGTCACCAGAGGTCAATGACCTTTGCTACCTTCTAAGACGCTCCGGGCACGCAAAATGAGGTCACCAGAGGTCAATGACCTTTGCTATCCTCTTAGTAGCTCCGCACACGCAAAATGAGGTCACCAGAGGTCAATGACCTTTGCTACCTTCTAAGACGCCCCGGACACGCAAAATGAGGTCACCAGAGGTCAATGACCTTTGCTACCTTCTAAGACGACCCGGACACGCAAAATGAGGACACCAGAGGTCAATGACCTTTCTTATCTTCTAAGACGCCCCGGACACGCAAAATGAGGTCACCAGAGGTCAATGACCTTTGCTACCTTCTAAGACGCCCCGGACACGCAAAATGAGGTCACCAGAGGTCAGTGACCTTTGCTACCTTCTAAGACGCCCCGTACACGCAAAATGAGGTCACCAGAGGTCAATGACCTTTGCTACCATCTAAGACGCCCTGGACACGCAAAATGAGGTCACCAGAGGTCAATGACCTTTGCTACCTTCTAAGACGCCCCGGACACGCAAAATGAGGTCACCAGAGGACAATGACCTTTGCTACCTTCTAAGACGCCCCGGACACGCAAAATGAGGTCACCAGAGGTCAATGACCTTTGCTATCTTCTAAGACGCCCCGGGCACGCAAAATGAGGTCACCAGAGGTCAATGACCTTTGCTACCTTCTAAGACGCCCCGGACACGCAAAATGAGGTCACCAGAGGTCAATGACCTTTGCTACCTTCTAAGACGCCCCGGACACGCAAAATGAGGTCACCAGAGGTCAATGACCTTTGCTATCCTCTTAGTAGCTCCGCACACGCAAAATGAGGACACCAGAGGTCAATGACCTTTGCTACCTTCTAAGACGCCCCGGACACGCAAAATGAAGTCACCAGAGGTCAATGACCTTTGCTACCATCTAAGACGCCCCAGACACGCAAAATGAGGTCACCAGAGGTCAATGACCTTTGCTATCCTCTTAGTAGCTCCGCACACGCAAAATGAGGTCACCAGAGGTCAATGACCTTTGCTACCTTCTAAGACGCCCCGGACACGCAAAATGAGGTCACCAGTGGTCAATGACCTTTGCTACCTTCTAAGACGACCCGGACACGCAAAATGAGGACACCAGAGGTCAATGACCTTTCTTATCTTCTAAGACGCCCCGGACACGCAAAATGAGGTCACCAGAGGTCAATGACCTTTGCTACCTTCTAAGACGCCCCGGACACGCAAAATGAGGTCACCAGAGGTCAGTGACCTTTGCTACCTTCTAAGACGCCCCGTACACGCAAAATGAGGTCACCAGAGGTCAATGACCTTTGCTACCATCTAAGACGCCCTGGACACGCAAAATGAGGTCACCAGAGGTCAATGACCTTTGCTACCTTCTAAGACGCCCCGGACACGCAAAATGAGGTCACCAGAGGACAATGACCTTTGCTACCTTCTAAGACGCCCCGGACACGCAAAATGAGGTCACCAGAGGTCAATGACCTTTGCTATCTTCTAAGACGCCCCGGGCACGCAAAATGAGGTCACCAGAGGTCAATGACCTTTGCTACCTTCTAAGACGCCCCGGACACGCAAAATGAGGTCACCAGAGGTCAATGACCTTTGCTACCTTCTAAGACGCCCCGGACACGCAAAATGAGGTCACCAGAGGTCAATGACCTTTGCTACCTTCTAAGACGCCCCGGACACGCAAAATGAGGTCACCAGAGGTCAATGACCTTTGCTACATTCTAAGACGCCCCGGACACGCAAAATGAAGTCACCAGAGGTCAATGACCTTTGCTACATTCTAAGACGCCCCGGACACGCAAAATGAAGTCACCAGAGGTCAATGACCTTTGCTACCTTCTAAGACGCCCCGTACACGCAAAATGAGGTCACCAGAGGTCAATGACCTTTGCTACCTTCTAAGACGCCCCGGACACGCAAAATGAGGTCACCAGAGGTCAATGACCTTTGCTATCCTCTTAGTAGCACCGCACACGCAAAATGAGGTCACCAGAGGTCAATGACCTTTGCTACCTTCTAAGACGCCCCGGACACGCAAAATGAGGTCACCAGAGGTCAATGACCTTTGCTACCTTCTAAGACGCCCCGGACACGCAAAATGAGGTCACCAGAGGTCAATGACCTTTGCTACCTTCTAAGACGCCCCGTACACGCAAAATGAGGTCACCAGAGGTCAATGACCTTTGCAACCTTCTAAGACGCCCCGGACACGCAAAATGAGGTCACCAGAGGTCAATGACCTTTGCTACCTTCTAAGACGCCCCGGATACGCAAAATGAGGTCACCAGAGGTCAATGACCTTTGCTACCTTCTAAGACGCCCCGGACACGCAAAATGAGGTCACCAGAGGTCAATGACCTTTGCTATCTTCTAAGACGCCCCGGGCACGCAAAATGAGGTCACCAGAGGTCAATGACCTTTGCTACCTTCTAAGACGCCCCGGACACGCAAAATGAGGTCACCAGAGGTCAATGACCTTTGCTATCCTCTTAGAAGCTCCGCACACGCAAAATGAGGTCACCAGAGGTCAATGACCTTTGCTACCTTCTAAGACGCCCCGGACACGCAAAATGAGGTCACCAGAGGTCAATGACCTTTGCTACCTTCTAAGCCGCCCCGGACACGCAAAATGAGGTCACCAGAGGTCAATGACCTTTGCTACCTTCTAAGACGCTCCGGGCACGCAAAATGAGGTCACCAGAGGTCAATGACCTTTGCTATTCTCTTAGTAGCTCCGCACACGCAAAATGAGGTCACCAGAGGTCAATGACCTTTGCTACCTTCTAAGACGCCCCGGACACGCAAAATGAGCTCACCAGAGGTCAATGACCTTTGCTATCTTCTAAGACGCCCCGGGCACGCAAAATGAGGTCACCAGAGGTCAATGACCTTTGCTACCTTCTAAGACGCCCCGGACACGCAAAATGAGGTCACCAGAGGTCAATGACCTTTGCTACCTTCTAAGACGCCCCGTACACGCAAAATGAGGTCACCAGAGGTCAATGACCTTTGCTACCTTCTAAGACGCCCCGGACACGCAAAATGAGGTCACCAGAGGTCAATGACCTTTGCTACCTTCTAAGACGCCCCGTACACGCAAAATGAGGTCACCAGAGGTCAATGACCTTTGCTACCTTATAAGACGCCCCGGACACGCAAAATGAGGTCACCAGAGGTCAATGACCTTTGCTATCCTCTTAGTAGCTCCGCACACGCAAAATGAGGTAACCAGAGGTCAATGACCTTTGCTATCTTCTAGACGCCCCGGACACGCAAAATGAGGTCACCAGAGGTCAATGACCTTTGCTACCTTCTAAGCCGCCCCGGACACGCAAAATGAGGTCACCAGAGGTCAATGACCTTTGCTACCTTCTAAGACGCTCCGGGCACGCAAAATGAGGTCACCAGAGGTCAATGACCTTTGCTATCCTCTTAGTAGCTCCGCACACGCAAAATGAGGTCACCAGAGGTCAATGACCTTTGCTACCTTCTAAGACGCCCCGGACACGCAAAATGAGGTCACCAGAGGTCAATGACCTTTGCTACCTTCTAAGACGACCCGGACACGCAAAATGAGGACACCAGAGGTCAATGACCTTTCTTATCTTCTAAGACGCCCCGGGACACGCAAAATGAGGTCACCAGAGGTCAATGACCTTTGCTACCTTCTAAGACGCCCCGGACACGCAAAATGAGGTCACCAGAGGTCAGTGACCTTTGCTACCTTCTAAGACGCCCCCGTACACGCAAAATGAGGTCACCAGAGGTCAATGACCTTTGCTACCATCTAAGACGCCCTGGACACGCAAAATGAGGTCACCAGAGGTCAATGACCTTTGCTACCTTCTAAGACGACCCGGACACGCAAAATGAGGACACCAGAGGACAATGACCTTTGCTACCTTCTAAGACGCCCCGGACACGCAAAATGAGGTCACCAGAGGTCAATGACCTTTGCTACCTTCTAGACGCCCCGGACACGCAAAATGAGGTCACCAGAGGTCAGTGACCTTTGCTACCTTCTAAGACGCCCCGGACACGCAAAATGAGGTCACCAGAGGTCAATGACCTTTGCTACCATCTAAGACGCCCTGGACACGCAAAATGAGGTCACCAGAGGTCAATGACCTTTGCTACCTTCTAAGACGCCCCGGACACGCAAAATGAGGTCACCAGAGGACAATGACCTTTGCTACCTTCTAAGACGCCCCGGACACGCAAAATGGGGTCACCAGAGGTCAATGACCTTTGCTATCTTCTAGACGCCCCCGGACACGCAAAATGAGGTCACCAGAGGTCAATGACCTTTGCCTACCTTCTAAGACGCCCCGGACACGCAAAATGAGGTCACCAGAGGTCAATGACCTTTGCTACCTTCTAAGACGCCCCGGACACGCAAAATGAGGTCACCAGAGGTCAATGACCTTTGCTATCCTCTTAGTAGCTCCGCACACGCAAAATGAGGACACCAGAGGTCAATGACCTTTGCTACCTTCTAAGACGCCCCGGACACGCAAAATGAAGTCACCAGAGGTCAATGACCTTTGCTACCATCTAAGACGCCCCAGACACGCAAAATGAGGTCACCAGAGGTCAATGACCTTTGCTATCCTCTGTAGTAGCTCCGCACACGCAAAATGAGGTCACCAGAGGTCAATGACCTTTGCTACCTTCTAAGACGCCCCGGACACGCAAAATGAGGTCACCAGAGATCAATGACCTTTGCTACCTTCTAAGACGCTCCGGGCACGCAAAATGAGGTCACCAGAGGTCAATGACCTTTGCTACCTTCTAAGACGCCCCGGACACGCAAATGAGGTCACCAGAGGTCAATGACCTTTGCTACCTTCTAAGACGCCCCGGACACGCAAAATGAGGTCACCAGAGGTCAATGACCTTTGCTACCTCTAAGCCGCCCCGGACACGCAAAATGAGGTCACCAGAGGTCAATGACCTTTGCTACCTTCTAAGACGCTCCGGGCACGCAAAATGATGTCACCAGAGGTCAATGACCTTTGCTATCCTCTTAGTAGCTCCGCACACGCAAAATGAGGTCACCAGAGGTCAATGACCTTTGCTACCTTCTAAGACGCCCCGGACACGCAAAATGAGGTCACCAGAGGTCAATGACCTTTGCTACCTTCTAAGACGACCCGGACACGCAAAATGAGGACACCAGAGGTCAGTGACCTTTGCTACCTTCTAAGACGCCCCGTACACGCAAAATGAGGTCACCAGAGGTCAATGACCTTTGCTACCATCTAAGACGCCCTGGACACGCAAAATGAGGTCACCAGAGGTCAATGACCTTTGCTACCTTCTAAGACGCCCCGTACACGCAAAATGAGGTCACCAGAGGTCAATGACCTTTGCTACCATCTAAGACGCCCTGGACACGCAAAATGAGGTCACCAGAGGTCAATGACCTTTGCTACCTTCTAAGACGCCCCGGACACGCAAAATGAGGTCACCAGAGGACAATGACCCTTTGCTACCTTCTAAGACGCCCCGGACACGCAAAATGAGGTCACCAGAGGTCAATGACCTTTGCTATCTTCTAAGACGCCCCGGGCACGCAAAATGAGGTCACCAGAGGTCAATGACCTTTGCTACCTTCTAAGACGCCCCGGACACGCAAAATGAGGTCACCAGAGGTCAATGACCTTTGCTACCTTCTAAGACGCCCCGGACACGCAAAATGAGGTCACCAGAGGTCAATGACCTTTGCTATCCTCTTAGTAGCTCCGCACACGCAAAATGAGGACACCAGAGGTCAATGACCTTTGCTACCTTCTAAGACGCCCCGGACACGCAAAATGAAGTCACCAGAGGTCAATGACCTTTGCTACATCTAAGACGCCCCGGACACGCAAATAGAGGTCACCAGAGGTCAATGACCTTTGCTATCCTCTTAGTAGCTCCGCACACGCAAAAATGAGGTCACCAGAGGTCAATGACCTTTGCTACCTCTAAGACGCCCCGTACACGCAAAATGATGTCACCAGAGGTCAATGACCTTTGCTACCTTCTAAGACGCCCCCGGACACGCAAAATGAGGTCACCAGAGGTCAATGACCTTTGCTATCCTCTTAGTAGCACCGCACACGCATAATGAGGTCACCAGAGGTCAATGACCTTTGCTACCTTCTAAGACGCCCCGGACACGCAAAATGAGGTCACCAGAGGTCAATGACCTTTCTTATCTTCTAAGACGCCCCGGACACGCA
Source organism: Dolichovespula sylvestris (assembly GCA_918808275.2). Taxonomy (NCBI): domain Eukaryota; kingdom Metazoa; phylum Arthropoda; class Insecta; order Hymenoptera; family Vespidae; genus Dolichovespula; species Dolichovespula sylvestris. The sequence continues at coordinate 18,536 of CAKKNJ020000025.1, read as the reverse complement.
AAATGAGGTCACCAGAGGTCAATGACCTTTGCTACCTTCTAAGACGCCCCGGACACGCAAAATGAGGTCACCAGAGGTCAATGACCTTTGCTACCTTCTAAGACGCCCCGTACACGCAAAATGAGGTCACCAGAGGTCAATGACCTTTGCAACCTTCTAAGACGCCCCGGACACGCAAAATGAGGTCACCAGAGGTCAATGACCTTTGCTACCTTCTAAGACGCCCCGTACACGCAAAATGAGGTCACCAGAGGTCAATGACCTTTGCTACCTTCTAAGACGCCCCGGACACGCAAAATGAGGTCACCAGAGGTCAATGACCTTTGCTACCTTCTAAGCCGCCCCGGACACGCAAAATGAGGTCACCAGAGGTCAATGACCTTTGCTACCTTCTAAGACGCTCCGGGCACGCAAAATGAGGTCACCAGAGGTCAATGACCTTTGCTATCCTCTTAGTAGCTCCGCACACGCAAAATGAGGTCACCAGAGGTCAATGACCTTTGCTACCTTCTAAAACGCCCCGGACACGCAAAATGAGGTCACCAGAGGTCAATGACCTTTGCTACCTTCTAAGACGACCCGGACACGCAAAATGAGGACACCAGAGGTCAATGACCTTTCTTATCTTCTAAGACGCCCCGGACACGCAAATGAGGTTACCAGAGGTCAATGACCTTTGCTACCTTCTAAGACGCCCCGGACACGCAAAATGAGGTCACCAGAGGTCAATGACCTTTGCTACCTTCTAAGACGCCCCGGACACGCAAAATGAGGTCACCAGAGGACAATGACCTTTGCTACCTTCTAAGACGCCCCGGACACGCAAAATGAGGTCACCAGAGGTCAATGACCTTTGCTATCTTCTAAGACGCCCCGGGCACGCAAAATGAGGTCACCAGAGGTCAATGACCTTTGCTACCTTCTAAGACGCCCCGGACACGCTAAATGAGGTCACCAGAGGTCAATGACCTTTGCTACCTTCTAAGACTCCCCGGACACGCAAAATGAGGTCACCAGAGGTCAATGACCTTTGCTACCTTCTAAGAAGCCCCGGACACGCAAAATGAGGTCACCAGAGGTCAATGACCTTTGCTACCTTCTAAGACGCCCCGGACACGCAAAATGAAGTCACCAGAGGTCAATGACCTTTGCTACCTTCTAAGACGCCCCGGACACGCAAAATGAGGTCACCAGAGGTCATTGACCTTTGCTATCCTCTTAGTAGCTCCGCACACGCAAAATGAGGTCACCAGAGGTCAATGACCTTTGCTATCTTCTAAGACGCCCCGGACACGCAAAATGAGGTCACCAGAGGTCAATGACCTTTGCTACCTTCTAAGACGCCCCGGACACGCAAAATGAGGTCACCAGAGGTCAATGACCTTTGCTACCTTCTAAGACGCCCCGTACACGCAAAATGAGGTCACCAGAGGTCAATGACCTTTGCTACCTTCTAAGACGCCCCGGACACGCAAAATGAGGTCACCAGAGGTCAATGACCTTTGCTATCCTCTTAGTAGCCCCGGACACGCAAAATGAGGTCACCAGAGGTCAATGACCTTTGCTACCTTCTAAGACGCCCCGTACACGCAAAATGAGGTCACCAGAGGTCAATGACCTTTGCTACCTTCTAAGACGCCCCGGACACGCAAAATGAGGTCACCAGAGATCAATGACCTTTGCTACCTTCTAAGACGCTCCGGGCACGCAAAATGAGGTCACCAGAGGTCAATGACCTTTGCTATCCTCTTAGTAGCTCCGCACACGCAAAATGAGGTCACCAGAGGTCAATGACCTTTGCTACCTTCTAAGACGCCCCGGACACGCAAAATGAGGTCACCAGAGGTCAATGACCTTTGCTACCTTCTAAGACGCCCCGGACACGCAAAATGAGGTCACCAGAGGTCAATGACCTTTGCTACCTTCTAAGACGCCCCGGACACGCAAAATGAGGTCACCAGAGGTCAATGACCTTTCTTATCTTCTAAGACGCCCCGGACACGCAAAATGAGGTCACCAGAGGTCAATGACCTTTGCTACCTTCTAAGACGCCCCGGACACGCAAAATGAGGTCACCAGAGGTCAGTGACCTTCGCTACCTTCTAAGACGCCCCGTACACGCAAAATGAGGTCACCAGAGGTCAATGACCTTTGCTACCTTCTAAGACGCCCCGGACACGCAAAATGAGGTCACCAGAGGACAATGACCTTTGCTACCTTCTAAGACGCCCCGGACACGCAAAATGAGGTCACCAGATGTCAATGACCTTTGCTACCTTCTAAGACGCCCCGGACACGCAAAATGTGGTAACCAGAGGTCAATGACCTTTGCTACCTTCTAAGACGCCCCGTACACGCAAAATGAGGTCACCAGAGGTCAATGACCTTTGCTACCTTCTATGACGCCCCGGACACGCAAAATGAGGTCACCAGAGGTCAATGACCTTTGCTATCCTCTTAGTAGCACCGCACACGCAAAATGAGGTCACCAGAGGTCAATGACCTTTGCTACCTTCTAAGACGCCCCGGACAAGCAAAATGAGGTCACCAGAGGTCAATGACCTTTGCTACCTTCTAAGACGCCCCGGACACGCAAAATGAGGTCACCAGAGGTCAATGACCTTTGCTACCTTCTAAGACGCCCCGGACACGCAAAATGAGGTCACCAGAGGTCAATGACCTTTGCTACCTTCTAAGACGCCCCGGACACGCAAAATGAGGTCACCAGAGATCAATGACCTTTGCTACCTTCTAAGACGCTCCGGGCACGCAAAATGAGGTCACCAGAGGTCAATGACCTTTGCTACCTTCTAAGACGCCCCGTACACGCAAAATGAGGTCACCAGAGGTCAATGACCTTTGCTACCTTCTAAGACGCCCCGGACACGCAAAATGAGGTCACCAGAGGTCAATGACCTTTGCTACCTTCTAAGCCGCCCCGGACACGCAAAATGAGGTCACCAGAGGTCAATGACCTTTGCTACCTTCTAAGACGCTCCGGGCACGCAAAATGAGGTCACCAGAGGTCAATGACCTTTGCTATCCTCTTAGTAGCTCCGCACACGCAAAATGAGGTCACCAGAGGTCAATGACCTTTGCTACCTTCTAAGACGCCCCGGACACGCAAAATGAGGTCACCAGAGGTCAATGACCTTTGCTACCTTCTAAGACGACCCGGACACGCAAAATGAGGACACCAGAGGTCAATGACCTTTCTTATCTTCTAAGACGCCCCGGACACGCAAAATGAGGTCACCAGAGGTCAATGACCTTTGCTACCTTCTAAGACGCCCCGGACACGCAAAATGAGGTCACCAGAGGTCAGTGACCTTTGCTACCTTCTAAGACGCCCCGTACACGCAAAATGAGGTCACCAGAGGTCAATGACCTTTGCTACCATCTAAGACGCCCTGGACACGCAAAATGAGGTCACCAGAGGTCAATGACCTTTGCTACCTTCTAAGACGCCCCGGACACGCAAAATGAGGTCACCAGAGGACAATGACCTTTGCTACCTTCTAAGACGCCCCGGACACGCAAAATGAGGTCACCAGAGGTCAATGACCTTTGCTATCTTCTAAGACGCCCCGGGCACGCAAAATGAGGTCACCAGAGGTCAATGACCTTTGCTACCTTCTAAGACGCCCCGGACACGCAAAATGAGGTCACCAGAGGTCAATGACCTTTGCTACCTTCTAAGACGCCCCGTACACGCAAAATGAGGTCACCAGAGGTCAATGACCTTTGCTACCTTCTAAGACGCCCCGGACACGCAAAATGAGGTCACCAGAGGTCAATGACCTTTGCTACCTTCTAAGACGCCCCGTACACGCAAAATGAGGTCACCAGAGGTCAATGACCTTTGCTACCTTCTAAGACGCCCCGGACACGCAAAATGAGGTCACCAGAGGTCAATGACCTTTGCTATCCTCTTAGTAGCTCCGCACACGCAAAATGAGGTCACCAGAGGTCAATGACCTTTGCTATCTTCTAAGACGCCCCGGACACGCAAAATGAGGTCACCAGAGGTCAATGACCTTTGCTACCTTCTAAGACGCCCCGGACACGCAAAATGAGGTCACCAGAGGTCAATGACCTTTGCTACCTTCTAAGACGCCCCGGACACGCAAAATGAGGTCACCAGAGATCAATGACCTTTGCTACCTTCTAAGACGCTCCGGGCACGCAAAATGAGGTCACCAGAGGTCAATGACCTTTGCTATCCTCTTAGTAGCTCCGCACACGCAAAATGAGGTCACTAGAGGTCAATGACCTTTGCTACCTTCTAAGACGCCCCGGACACGCAAAATGAGGTCACCAGAGATCAATGACCTTTGCTACCTTCTAAGACGCTCCGGGCACGCAAAATGAGGTCACCAGAGGTCAATGACCTTTGCTACCTTCTAAGACGCCCCGTACACGCAAAATGAGGTCACCAGAGGTCAATGACCTTTGCTACCTTCTAAGACGCCCCGGACACGCAAAATGAGGTCACCAGAGGTCAATGACCTTTGCTACCTTCTAAGCCGCCCCGGACACGCAAAATGAGGTCACCAGAGGTCAATGACCTTTGCTACCTTCTAAGACGCTCCGGGCACGCAAAATGAGGTCACCAGAGGTCAATGACCTTTGCTATCCTCTTAGTAGCGCCGCACACGCAAAATGAGGTCACCAGAGGTCAATGACCTTTGCTACCTTCTAAGACGCCCCGGACACGCAAAATGAGGTCACCAGAGGTCAATGACATTTGCTACCTTCTAAGACGACCCGGACACGCAAAATGAGGACACCAGAGGTCAATGACCTTTCTTATCTTCTAAGACGCCCCGGACACGCAAAATAAGGTCACCAGAGGACAATGACCTTTGCTACCTTCTAAGACGCCCCGGACACGCAAAATGAGGTCACCAGAGGTCAATGACCTTTGCTACCTTCTAAGACGCCCCGGACACGCAAAATGAGGTCACCAGAGGTCAGTGACCTTTGCTACCTTCTAAGACGCCCCGTACACGCAAAATGAGGTCACCAGAGGTCAATGACCTTTGCTACCTTCTAAGACGCCCCGGACACGCAAAATAAGGTCACCAGAGGACAATGACCTTTGCTACCTTCTAAGACGCCCCGGACACGCAAAATGAGGTCACCAGAGGTCAATGACCTTTGCTACCTTCTAAGACGCTCCGGGCACGCAAAATGAGGTCACCAGAGGTCAATGACCTTTGCTACCTTCTAAGACGCCCCGGACACGCAAAATGAGGTCACCAGAGGTCAATGACCTTTGCTACCTTCTAAGACGCCCCGTACACGCAAAATGAGGTCACCAGAGGTCAATGACCTTTGCTACCTTCTAAGACGCCCCGGACACGCAAAATGAGGTCACCAGAGGTCAATGACCTTTGCTACCTTCTAAGACGCCCCGTACACGCAAAATGAGGTCACCAGAGGTCAATGACCTTTGCTACCTTCTAAGACGCCCCGGACACGCAAAATGAGGTCACCAGAGGACAATGACCTTTGCTACCTTCTAAGACGCCCCGGACACGCAAAATGAGGTCACCAGAGGTCAATGACCTTTGCTATCTTCTAAGACGCCCCGGGCACGCAAAATGAGGTCACCAGAGGTCAATGACCTTTGCTACCTTCTAAGACGCCCCGGACACGCTAAATGAGGTCACCAGAGGTCAATGACCTTTGCTACCTTCTAAGACTCCCCGGACACGCAAAATGAGGTCACCAGAGGTCAATGACCTTTGCTACCTTCTAAGAAGCCCCGGACACGCAAAATGAGGTCACCAGAGGTCAATGACCTTTGCTACCTTCTAAGACGCCCCGGACACGCAAAATGAAGTCACCAGAGGTCAATGACCTTTGCTACCTTCTAAGACGCCCCGGACACGCAAAATGAGGTCACCAGAGGTCATTGACCTTTGCTATCCTCTTAGTAGCTCCGCACACGCAAAATGAGGTCACCAGAGGTCAATGACCTTTGCTATCTTCTAAGACGCCCCGGACACGCAAAATGAGGTCACCAGAGGTCAATGACCTTTGCTACCTTCTAAGACGCCCCGGACACGCAAAATGAGGTCACCAGAGGTCAATGACCTTTGCTACCTTCTAAGACGCCCCGTACACGCAAAATGAGGTCACCAGAGGTCAATGACCTTTGCTACCTTCTAAGACGCCCCGGACACGCAAAATGAGGTCACCAGAGGTCAATGACCTTTGCTATCCTCTTAGTAGCCCCGGACACGCAAAATGAGGTCACCAGAGGTCAATGACCTTTGCTACCTTCTAAGACGCCCCGTACACGCAAAATGAGGTCACCAGAGGTCAATGACCTTTGCTACCTTCTAAGACGCCCCGGACACGCAAAATGAGGTCACCAGAGATCAATGACCTTTGCTACCTTCTAAGACGCTCCGGGCACGCAAAATGAGGTCACCAGAGGTCAATGACCTTTGCTATCCTCTTAGTAGCTCCGCACACGCAAAATGAGGTCACCAGAGGTCAATGACCTTTGCTACCTTCTAAGACGCCCCGGACACGCAAAATGAGGTCACCAGAGGTCAATGACCTTTGCTACCTTCTAAGACGCCCCGGACACGCAAAATGAGGTCACCAGAGGTCAATGACCTTTGCTACCTTCTAAGACGCCCCGGACACGCAAAATGAGGTCACCAGAGGTCAATGACCTTTCTTATCTTCTAAGACGCCCCGGACACGCAAAATGAGGTCACCAGAGGTCAATGACCTTTGCTACCTTCTAAGACGCCCCGGACACGCAAAATGAGGTCACCAGAGGTCAGTGACCTTCGCTACCTTCTAAGACGCCCCGTACACGCAAAATGAGGTCACCAGAGGTCAATGACCTTTGCTACCTTCTAAGACGCCCCGGACACGCAAAATGAGGTCACCAGAGGACAATGACCTTTGCTACCTTCTAAGACGCCCCGGACACGCAAAATGAGGTCACCAGATGTCAATGACCTTTGCTACCTTCTAAGACGCCCCGGACACGCAAAATGTGGTAACCAGAGGTCAATGACCTTTGCTACCTTCTAAGACGCCCCGTACACGCAAAATGAGGTCACCAGAGGTCAATGACCTTTGCTACCTTCTATGACGCCCCGGACACGCAAAATGAGGTCACCAGAGGTCAATGACCTTTGCTATCCTCTTAGTAGCACCGCACACGCAAAATGAGGTCACCAGAGGTCAATGACCTTTGCTACCTTCTAAGACGCCCCGGACAAGCAAAATGAGGTCACCAGAGGTCAATGACCTTTGCTACCTTCTAAGACGCCCCGGACACGCAAAATGAGGTCACCAGAGGTCAATGACCTTTGCTACCTTCTAAGACGCCCCGGACACGCAAAATGAGGTCACCAGAGGTCAATGACCTTTGCTACCTTCTAAGACGCCCCGGACACGCAAAATGAGGTCACCAGAGATCAATGACCTTTGCTACCTTCTAAGACGCTCCGGGCACGCAAAATGAGGTCACCAGAGGTCAATGACCTTTGCTACCTTCTAAGACGCCCCGTACACGCAAAATGAGGTCACCAGAGGTCAATGACCTTTGCTACCTTCTAAGACGCCCCGGACACGCAAAATGAGGTCACCAGAGGTCAATGACCTTTGCTACCTTCTAAGCCGCCCCGGACACGCAAAATGAGGTCACCAGAGGTCAATGACCTTTGCTACCTTCTAAGACGCTCCGGGCACGCAAAATGAGGTCACCAGAGGTCAATGACCTTTGCTATCCTCTTAGTAGCTCCGCACACGCAAAATGAGGTCACCAGAGGTCAATGACCTTTGCTACCTTCTAAGACGCCCCGGACACGCAAAATGAGGTCACCAGAGGTCAATGACCTTTGCTACCTTCTAAGACGACCCGGACACGCAAAATGAGGACACCAGAGGTCAATGACCTTTCTTATCTTCTAAGACGCCCCGGACACGCAAAATGAGGTCACCAGAGGTCAATGACCTTTGCTACCTTCTAAGACGCCCCGGACACGCAAAATGAGGTCACCAGAGGTCAGTGACCTTTGCTACCTTCTAAGACGCCCCGGACACGCAAAATGAGGTCACCAGAGGTCAATGACCTTTGCTACCATCTAAGACGCCCTGGACACGCAAAATGAGGTCACCAGAGGTCAATGACCTTTGCTACCTTCTAAGACGCCCCGGACACGCAAAATGAGGTCACCAGAGGACAATGACCTTTGCTACCTTCTAAGACGCCCCGGACACGCAAAATGAGGTCACCAGAGGTCAATGACCTTTGCTATCTTCTAAGACGCCCCGGGCACGCAAAATGAGGTCACCAGAGGTCAATGACCTTTGCTACCTTCTAAGACGCCCCGGACACGCAAAATGAGGTCACCAGAGGTCAATGACCTTTGCTACCTTCTAAGACGCCCCGTACACGCAAAATGAGGTCACCAGAGGTCAATGACCTTTGCTACCTTCTAAGACGCCCCGGACACGCAAAATGAGGTCACCAGAGGTCAATGACCTTTGCTACCTTCTAAGACGCCCCGTACACGCAAAATGAGGTCACCAGAGGTCAATGACCTTTGCTACCTTCTAAGACGCCCCGGACACGCAAAATGAGGTCACCAGAGGTCAATGACCTTTGCTATCCTCTTAGTAGCTCCGCACACGCAAAATGAGGTCACCAGAGGTCAATGACCTTTGCTATCTTCTAAGACGCCCCGGACACGCAAAATGAGGTCACCAGAGGTCAATGACCTTTGCTACCTTCTAAGACGCCCCGGACACGCAAAATGAGGTCACCAGAGGTCAATGACCTTTGCTACCTTCTAAGACGCCCCGGACACGCAAAATGAGGTCACCAGAGATCAATGACCTTTGCTACCTTCTAAGACGCTCCGGGCACGCAAAATGAGGTCACCAGAGGTCAATGACCTTTGCTATCCTCTTAGTAGCTCCGCACACGCAAAATGAGGTCACTAGAGGTCAATGACCTTTGCTACCTTCTAAGACGCCCCGGACACGCAAAATGAGGTCACCAGAGATCAATGACCTTTGCTACCTTCTAAGACGCTCCGGGCACGCAAAATGAGGTCACCAGAGGTCAATGACCTTTGCTACCTTCTAAGACGCCCCGTACACGCAAAATGAGGTCACCAGAGGTCAATGACCTTTGCTACCTTCTAAGACGCCCCGGACACGCAAAATGAGGTCACCAGAGGTCAATGACCTTTGCTACCTTCTAAGCCGCCCCGGACACGCAAAATGAGGTCACCAGAGGTCAATGACCTTTGCTACCTTCTAAGACGCTCCGGGCACGCAAAATGAGGTCACCAGAGGTCAATGACCTTTGCTATCCTCTTAGTAGCGCCGCACACGCAAAATGAGGTCACCAGAGGTCAATGACCTTTGCTACCTTCTAAGACGCCCCGGACACGCAAAATGAGGTCACCAGAGGTCAATGACATTTGCTACCTTCTAAGACGACCCGGACACGCAAAATGAGGACACCAGAGGTCAATGACCTTTCTTATCTTCTAAGACGCCCCGGACACGCAAAATAAGGTCACCAGAGGACAATGACCTTTGCTACCTTCTAAGACGCCCCGGACACGCAAAATGAGGTCACCAGAGGTCAATGACCTTTGCTACCTTCTAAGACGCCCCGGACACGCAAAATGAGGTCACCAGAGGTCAGTGACCTTTGCTACCTTCTAAGACGCCCCGTACACGCAAAATGAGGTCACCAGAGGTCAATGACCTTTGCTACCTTCTAAGACGCCCCGGACACGCAAAATAAGGTCACCAGAGGACAATGACCTTTGCTACCTTCTAAGACGCCCCGGACACGCAAAATGAGGTCACCAGAGGTCAATGACCTTTGCTACCTTCTAAGACGCTCCGGGCACGCAAAATGAGGTCACCAGAGGTCAATGACCTTTGCTACCTTCTAAGACGCCCCGGACACGCAAAATGAGGTCACCAGAGGTCAATGACCTTTGCTACCTTCTAAGACGCCCCGTACACGCAAAATGAGGTCACCAGAGGTCAATGACCTTTGCTACCTTCTAAGACGCCCCGGACACGCAAAATGAGGTCACCAGAGGTCAATGACCTTTGCTACCTTCTAAGACGCCCCGTACACGCAAAATGAGGTCACCAGAGGTCAATGACCTTTGCTACCTTCTAAGACGCCCCGGACACGCAAAATGAGGTCACCAGAGGTCAATGACCTTTGCTATCCTCTTAGTAGCTCCGCACACGCAAAATGAGGTCACCAGAGGTCAATGACCTTTGCTATCTTCTAAGACGCCCCGGACACGCAAAATGAGGTCACCAGAGATCAATGACCTTTGCTACCTTCTAAGACGCCCCGGACACGCAAAATGAGGTCACCAGAGGTCAATGACCTTTGCCACCTTCTAAGACGCCCCGTACACGCAAAATGAGGTCACCAGAGGTCAATGACCTTTGCTACCTTCTAAGACGCCCCGGACACGCAAAATGAGGTCACCAGAGGTCAATGACCTTTGCTATCCTCTTAGTAGCTCCGCACACGCAAAATGAGGTCACCAGAAGTCAATGACCTTTGCTACCTTCTAAGACGCCCCGTACACGCAAAATGAGGTCACCAGAGGTCAATGACCTTTGCTACCTTCTAAGACGCCCCGGACACGCAAAATGAGGTCACCAGAGATCAATGACCTTTGCTACCTTCTAAGACGCTCCGGGCACGCAAAATGAGGTCACCAGAGGTCAATGACCTTTGCTATCCTCTTAGTAGCTCCGCACACGCAAAATGAGGTCACCAGAGGTCAATGACCTTTGCTACCTTCTAAGACGCCCCGGACACGCAAAATGAGGTCACCAGAGGTCAATGACCTTTGCTACCTTCTAAGACGCCCCGGACACGCAAAATGAGGTCACCAGAGGTCAATGACCTTTCTTATCTTCTAAGACGCCCCGGACACGCAAAATGAGGTCACCAGAGGTCAATGACCTTTGCTACCTTCTAAGACGCCCCGGACACGCAAAATGAGGTCACCAGAGGTCAGTGACCTTTGCTACCTTCTAAGACGCCCCGTACACGCAAAATGAGGTCACCAGAGGTCAATGACCTTTGCTACCATCTAAGACGCCCTGGACACGCAAAATGAGGTAACCAGAGGTCAATGACCTTTGCTATTTGCTAAGACGCCCCGGACACGCAAAATGAGGTCACCAGAGATCAATGACCTTTGCTACCTTCTAAGACGCCCCGGACACGCAAAATGAGGTCACCAGAGGTCAATAACCTTTGCTACCTTCTCAGACGCCCCGGACACGCAAAATGATGTCACCGGAGGTCAATGACCTTTGCTACCTTCTAAGACGCCCCGGACACGCAAAATGAGGTCACCAGAGGTCAATGACCTTTGCTATCCTCTTAGTAGCTCCGCACACGCAAAATGAGGTCACCAGAGGTCAATGACCTTTGCTACCTTCTAAGACGCCCCGGACACGCAAAATGAGGTCACCAGAGGTCAATGACCTTTGCTACCTTCTAAGAAGCCACGGACACGCAAAATGAGGTCACCAGAGGTCAATGACCTTTGCTACCTTCTAAGACGCCCCGGACACGCAAAATGAAGTCACCAGAGGTCAATGACCTTTGCTACCTTCTAAGACGCCCCGTACACGCAAAATGAGGTCACCAGAGGTCAATGACCTTTGCTACCTTCTAAGACGCCCCGGACACGCAAAATGAGGTCACCAGAGGTCAATGACCTTTGCTATCCTCTTAGTAGCACCGCACACGCAAAATGAGGTCACCAGAGGTCAATGACCTTTGCTACCTTCTAAGACGCCCCGGACACGCAAAATGAGGTCACCAGAGGTAAATGACCTTTGCTACCTTCTAAGACGCCCCGGACACGCAAAATGAGGTCACCAGAGGTCAATGACCTTTGCTACCTTCTAAGACGCCCCGGACACGCAAAATGAGGTCACCAGAGGTCAATGACCTTTGCTACCTTCTAAGACGCCCCGGACACGCAAAATGAGGTCACCAGAGGTCAATGACCTTTCTTATCTTCTAAGACGCCCCGGACACGCAAAATGAGGTCACCAGAGGTCAATGACCTTTGCTACCTTCTAAGACGCCCCGGACACGCAAAATGAGGTCACCAGAGGTCAATGACCTTTGCTACCTTCTAAGACGCCCCGTACACGCAAAATGAGGTCACCAGAGGTCAATGACCTTTGCAACCTTCTAAGACGCCCCGGACACGCAAAATGAGGTCACCAGAGATCAATGACCTTTGCTACCTTCTAAGACGCCCCGGATACGCAAAATGTGGTCACCAGAGGTCAATGACCTTTGCTACCTTCTAAGACGCCCCGGACACGCAAAATGAGGTCACCAGAGGTCAATGACCTTTGCTATCTTCTAAGACGCCCCGGGCACGCAAAATGAGGTCACCAGAGGTCAATGACCTTTGCTACCTTCTAAGACGCCCCGGACACGCAAAATGAGGTCACCAGAGGTCAATGACCTTTGCTATCCTCTTAGAAGCTCCGCACACGCAAAATGAGGTCACCAGAGGTCAATGACCTTTGCTACCTTCTAAGACGCCCCGGACACGCAAAATGAGGTCACCAGAGATCAATGACCTTTGCTACCTTCTAAGACGCTCCGGGCACGCAAAATCAGGTCACCAGAGGTCAATGACCTTTGCTATCCTCTTAGTAGCTCCGCACACGCAAAATGAGGTCACCAGAGGTCAATGACCTTTGCTACCTTCTAAGACGCCCCGGACACGCAAAATGAGGTCACCAGAGGTCAATGACCTTTGCTACCTTCTAAGACGACCCGGACACGCAAAATGAGGACACCAGAGGTCAATGACCTTTCTTATCTTCTAAGACGCCCCGGACACGCAAAATGAGGTCACCAGAGGTCAATGACCTTTGCTACCTTCTAAGACGCCCCGGACACGCAAAATGAGGTCACCAGAGGTCAGTGACCTTTGCTACCTTCTAAGACGCCCCGTACACGCAAAATGAGGTCACCAGAGGTCAATGACCTTTGCTACCATCTAAGACGCCCTGGACACGCAAAATGAGGTCACCAGAGGTCAATGACCTTTGCTACCTTCTAAGACGCCCCGGACACGCAAAATGAGGTCACCAGAGGACAATGACCTTTGCTACCTTCTAAGACGCCCCGGACACGCAAAATGAGGTCACCAGAGGTCAATGACCTTTGCTATCTTCTAAGACGCCCCGGGCACGCAAAATCAGGTCACCAGAGGTCAATGACCTTTGCTACCTTCTAAGACGCCCCGGACACGCAAAATGAGGTCACCAGAGGTCAATGACCTTTGCTACCTTCTAAGACGCCCCGTACAAGGAAAATGAGGTCACCAGAGGTCAATGACCTTTGCTACCTTCTAAGACGCCCCGGACACGCAAAATGAGGTCACCAGAGGTCAATGACCTTTGCTACCTTCTAAGACGCCCCGTACACGCAAAATGAGGTCACCAGAGGTCAATGACCTTTGCTACCTTCTAAGACGCCCCGGACACGCAAAATGAGGTCACCAGAGGTCAATGACCTTTGCTACCTTCTAAGACGCCCCGGACACGCAAAATGAGGTCACCAGAGGTCAATGACCTTTGCTACCTTCTAAGACGCCCCGGACACGCAAAATGAGGTCACCAGAGGTCAATGACCTTTCTTATCTTCTAAGACGCCCCGGACACGCAAAATGAGGTCACCAGAGGTCAATGACCTTTGCTACCTTCTAAGACGCCCCGGACACGCAAAATGAGGTCACCAGAGGTCAATGACCTTTGCTACCTTCTAAGACGCCCCGTACACGCAAAATGAGGTCACCAGAGGTCAATGACCTTTGCAACCTTCTAAGACGCCCCGGACACGCAAAATGAGGTCACCAGAGTTCAATGACCTTTGCTACCTTCTAAGACGCCCCGGACACGCAAAATGAGGTCACCAGAGGTCAATGACCTTTGCTACCTTCTAAGACGCCCCGGACACGCAAAATGAGGTCACCAGAGGTCAATGACCTTTGCTACCTTCTAAGACGCCCCGGACACGCAAAATGAGGTCACCAGAGGTCAATGACCTTTCTTATCTTCTAAGACGCCCCGGACACGCAAAATGAGGTCACCAGAGGTCAATGACCTTTGCTACCTTCTAAGACGCCCCGGACACGCAAAATGAGGTCACCAGAGGTCAATGACCTTTGCTACCTTCTAAGACGCCCCGTACACGCAAAATGAGGTCACCAGAGGTCAATGACCTTTGCAACCTTCTAAGACGCCCCGGACACGCAAAATGAGGTCACCAGAGATCAATGACCTTTGCTACCTTCTAAGACGCCCCGGATACGCAAAATGAGGTCACCAGAGGTCAATGACCTTTGCTACCTTCTAAGACGCCCCGGACACGCAAAATGAGGTCACCAGAGGTCAATGACCTTTGCTATCTTCTAAGACGCCCCGGGCACGCAAAATGAGGTCACCAGAGGTCAATGACCTTTGCTACCTTCTAAGACGCCCCGGACACGCAAAATGAGGTCACCAGAGGTCAATGACCTTTGCTATCCTCTTAGAAGCTCCGCACACGCAAAATGAGGTCACCAGAGGTCAATGACCTTTGCTACCTTCTAAGACGCCCCGGACACGCAAAATGAGGTCACCAGAGATCAATGACCTTTGCTACCTTCTAAGACGCTCCGGGCACGCAAAATGAGGTCACCAGAGGTCAATGACCTTTGCTATCCTCTTAGTAGCTCCGCACACGCAAAATGAGGTCACCAGAGGTCAATGACCTTTGCTACCTTCTAAGACGCCCCGGACACGCAAAATGAGGTCACCAGAGGTCAATGACCTTTGCTACCTTCTAAGACGACCCGGACACGCAAAATGAGGACACCAGAGGTCAATGACCTTTCTTATCTTCTAAGACGCCCCGGACACGCAAAATGAGGTCACCAGAGGTCAATGACCTTTGCTACCTTCTAAGACGCCCCGGACACGCAAAATGAGGTCACCAGAGGTCAGTGACCTTTGCTACCTTCTAAGACGCCCCGTACACGCAAAATGAGGTCACCAGAGGTCAATGACCTTTGCTACCATCTAAGACGCCCTGGACACGCAAAATGAGGTCACCAGAGGTCAATGACCTTTGCTACCTTCTAAGACGCCCCGAACACGCAAAATGAGGTCACCAGAGGACAATGACCTTTGCTACCTTCTAAGACGCCCCGGACACGCAAAATGAGGTCACCAGAGGTCAATGACCTTTGCTATCTTCTAAGACGCCCCGGGCACGCAAAATCAGGTCACCAGAGGTCAATGACCTTTGCTACCTTCTAAGACGCCCCGGACACGCAAAATGAGGTCACCAGAGGTCAATGACCTTTGCTACCTTCTAAGACGCCCCGTACAAGGAAAATGAGGTCACCAGAGGTCAATGACCTTTGCTACCTTCTAAGACGCCCCGGACACGCAAAATGAGGTCACCAGAGGTCAATGACCTTTGCTACCTTCTAAGACGCCCCGTACACGCAAAATGAGGTCACCAGAGGTCAATGACCTTTGCTACCTTCTAAGACGCCCCGGACACGCAAAATGAGGTCACCAGAGGTCAATGACCTTTGCTATCCTCTTAGTAGCTCCGCACACGCAAAATGAGGTCACCAGAGGTCAATGACCTTTGCTATCTTCTAAGACGCCCCGGACACGCAAAATGAGGTCACCAGAGGTCAATGACCTTTGCTACCTTCTAAGACGCCCCGGACACGCAAAATGAGGTCACCAGAGGTCAATGACCTTTGCTACCTTCTAAGACGCCCCGTACACGCAAAATGAGGTCACCAGAGGTCAATGACCTTTGCTACCTTCTAAGACGCCCCGGGCACGCAAAATGAGGTCACCAGAGGTCAATGACCTTTGCTATCCTCTTAGTAGCTCCGCACACGCAAAATGAGGTCACCAGAGGTCAATGACCTTTGCTACCTTCTAAGACGCCCCGTACACGCAAAATGAGGTCACCAGAGGTCAATGACCTTTGCTACCTTCTAAGACGCCCCGGACACGCAAAATGAGGTCACCAGAGATCAATGACCTTTGCTACCTTCTAAGACGCTCCGGGCACGCAAAATGAGGTCACCAGAGGTCAATGACCTTTGCTATCCTCTTAGTAGCTCCGCACACGCAAAATGAGGTCACCAGAGGTCAATGACCTTTGCTACCTTCTAAGACGCCCCGGACACGCAAAATGAGGTCACCAGAGGTCAATGACCTTTGCTACCTTCTAAGACGCCCCGGACACGCAAAATGAGGTCACCAGAGGTCAATGACCTTTCTTATCTTCTAAGACGCCCCGGACACGCAAAATGAGGTCACCAGAGGTCAATGACCTTTGCTACCTTCTAAGACGCCCCGGACACGCAAAATGAGGTCACCAGAGGTCAGTGACCTTTGCTACCTTCTAAGACGCCCCGTACACGCAAAATGAGGTCACCAGAGGTCAATGACCTTTGCTACCATCTAAGACGCCCTGGACACGCAAAATGAGGTCACCAGAGGTCAATGACCTTTGCTACCTTCTAAGACGCCCCGGACACGCAAAATGAGGTCACCAGAGGACAATGACCTTTGCTTCCTTCTAAGACGCCCCGGACACGCAAAATGAGGTCACCAGATGTCAATGACCTTTGCTACCTTCTAAGACGCCCCGGACACGCAAAATGTGGTAACCAGAGGTCAATGACCTTTGCTACCTGCTAAGACGCCCCGGACACGCAAAATGAGGTCACCAGAGATCAATGACCTTTGCTACCTTCTAAGACGCCCCGGACACGCAAAATGAGGTCACCAGAGGTCAATAACCTTTGCTACCTTCTCAGACGCCCCGGACACGCAAAATGATGTCACCGGAGGTCAATGACCTTTGCTACCTTCTAAGACGCCCCGGACACGCAAAATGAGGTCCCCAGAGGTCAATGACCTTTGCTACCTTCTAAGACTCCCCGGACACGCAAAATGAGGTCACCAGAGGTCAATGACCTTTGCTACCTTCTAAGAAGCCCCGGAGACGCAAAATGAGGTCACCAGAGGTCAATGACCTTTGCTACCTTCTAAGACGCCCCGGACACGCAAAATGAGGTCACCAGAGGTCAATGACCTTTGCTACCTTCTAAGACTCCCCGGACACGCAAAATGAGGTCCCCAGAGGTCAATGACCTTTGCTATCTTCTAAGACGCACCAGACACGCAAAATGAGGTCACCAGAGGTCAATGACCTTTGCTACCTTCTAAGAAGCCCCGGACACGCAAAATGAGGTCACCAGAGGTCAATGACCTTTGCTACCTTCTAAGACGCCCCGGACACGCAAAATGAGGTCACCAGAGGTCAATGACCTTTGCTACCTTCTAAGACGCCCCGGACACGCAAAATGAGGTCACCAGAGGTCAATGACCTTTGCTACCTTCTAAGACGCCCCGGACACGCAAAATGAGGTCACCAGAGGTCAATGACCTTTGCTACCTTCTAAGACGCCCCGGACACGCAAAATGAGGTCACCAGAGGTCAATGACCTTTGCTACCTTCTAAGACGCCCCGGACAGCAAAATGAGGTCACCAGAAGTCAATGACCTTTGCTACCTTCTAAGACGCCCCGGACACGCAAAATGAGGTCACGAGAGGTCAATGACCTTTGCTACTTTCTAAGACGCCCCGGACACGCAAAATGAGGTCACCAGAGGTCAATGACCTTTCTTATCTTCTAAGACGCCCCGGACACGCAAAATGAGGTTACCAGAGGTCAATGACCTTTGCTACCTTCTAAGACGCCCCGGACACGCAAAATGAGGTCACCAGAGGTCAATGACCTTTGCTACCTTCTAAGACGCCCCGCACACGCAAAATGAGGTCACGAGAGGTCAATGACCTTTGCTACCTTCTAAGACGCCCCGGACACGCAAAATGAGGTCACCAGAGGTCAATGACCTTTGCTATCCTCTTAGTAGCTCCGCACACGCAAAATGAGGTCACCAGAAGTCAATGACCTTTGCTATCTTCTAAGACGCCCCGGACACGCAAAATGAGGTCACCAGAGGTCAATGACCTTTGCTACCTTCTAAGACGCCCCGGACACGCAAAATGAGGTCACCAGAGGTCAATGACCTTTGCTACCTTCTAAGACGCCCCGGACACGCAAAATGAGGTCACCAGAGGACAATGACCTTTGCTATCTTCTAAGACGCCCCGGGCACGCAAAATGAGGTCACCAGAGGTCAATGACCTTTGCTACCTTCTAAGACGCCCCGGACACGCAAAATGAGGTCACCAGATGTCAATGACCTTTGCTACCTTCTAAGACGCCCCGTACACGCAAAATGAGGTCACCAGAGGTCAATGACCTTTGCTACCTTCTAAGACGCCCCGGACACGCAAAATGAGGTCACCAGAGGTCAATGACCTTTGCTACCTTCTAAGACGCCCCGGACACGCAAAATGAGGTTAC